>PVJC01002118.1:0-82906 GCA_004026665.1 Murina feae | reverse complement strand
CCCCCTCCTCCGCCCCGCCCCGCCGCCCCCTCCGCCCGCGCGGACGCGCTCCGGGGGCGGCCCTCCACCTCCCCTACCGCCCTCGCCCCGGGTGGGTCCAGGCCGCGCCCCCGCCGCACCGGCGCCCCCTCCCAGCCGGCAGGGGATCCGCAGCGCGTCCCCGTCTCGCTCGCGGCCCTGGCGCACGTGCGGTCCCGGGGTGCGCCAGGCGCGAGTTTGGAACCCTCACCCCCTCAGTCGCCGGCGCGAGCTGGGGAGGGGCCGCGGCGGGCTGTACCCACCCCCACGCCGTGCCGTGTCCAGAAGGCCCTGGGGCGACCTGCCCCGGGAGGACGTGTCCACTCGCACCCTCTCCGGAAAGTTCACTCAGTCGCCCGCGCCCCGTCCCGTCCCGGCCGGTCCCGTCGCGGTGTGCCCCAGCCCTCATCGCGGTGCCCACGTTTGTTTATCTCCGTTCCTTTCTCGCTTTCCTTCTGTCTCCCGCTCTCTAGCTCTGCCCTTCAGCATCTCTGTATCTCTGTCTCCCTGTGTCACTGCCTCCCAGACTCACCTCCCCTTCCCCCCACCCGTCGCAATCTCAGGGTCTGTCTCCGCTTTCCCTCCCCGGTGTCTGTGTTCTCTTCCCGGGTCCCTCTCTGTGGTCCCACCCCCATCTCGGAGCCTCCCTTCCTGGGTCTCTCCGTCTCGTCTCTCGCTGGTCTCTTGGCGTCTCCGCATTCCTCTGCTGGGCCCCCTCCCCATTTCTGTGGAATGCTGCCCCTCTGGTTCTTCCATCGCAGGGTGGGGGAAGGGCTAGCCTTTCTCCCCGTTTCAACATTCCCCCGACACCCCAGGGCAGGGCCCCTCGGTGGAACAGGTTGGGGAGTGGGAGCCCTGCCCCTGTGTGAGCCTGGAAGCGGAAGGGAGGCTGCCAGGGTGAGGGGATCCCCTGGATTCCCCGGGGGACAGCGACGCAGAGCTTGGGAGGCTGGACTGCGGAGTGTTGGGGATTAAGGCTCCACTCTGGCTCCTGAACAGACAAGGGAAGGGATCCAGAGTGACCTGTGCGGCTCTGGCTGTTGAATCCAGGAAGTGTTCTGCGGCGAGAGGCCTGGAAAAGGAGCCCCGTGGTGCCTCCAGTGGGGTCTTTGATAGTGAGGAATCCCCTGAGAAGGGAAAGGGTCTGCGGAGGGGTTCTTTGGGAGGCAGCAGCGATCTGATGTGATCCAGAGCAGGGTTCTGCCAGGAAATCTCAGGCAATTCTATGCTTGGCTCCTTATTAACTCTTGCTTCAAGAGAGCAAGAAAATCCCGGTTTTTCCCTGATTATATGTACAAACCTAGGACTTCAAGAAGCAGCAGGTGCAACTCCCCAAGCACAGCTCCCCACATCTGCAGCCCCAGGCCACACACTCACACCCCCTCATCTCCACACTCAGCTCACTCCACATGGACATCCATTTGCCTAACTGCCCTCACACTTGCACACTTGGGCCTGCATGGCAGCCAGAGGTCAGAAATCTGCTGCGCTTGCATGCCCTGCACCAACTACTTAAATGCTTGTGTGCTCACACACCACCATACACACCCAGGGAGGGGTGTGTGCACACTCACGGTCTGGTGCATCCTTGTGCCCACTTTTTTGCACATTTTTGCTTGCTCAACGCCCTCATCATTTGAAAAGTCTCTGTAGTCCTGTTTTCTTTTCCACATGTTCTTCCTCTTTCCTTCGCTTTAACAAGGAAGTTGTTTTGATATCATTCCTTCCTTCCTCCCTGTCTTTCTCCCCCCAGCAGCTTCTGACCTCCTCTCCGTTCAGCTTTGTGCACCCTGTGAGGTGGATGTGGTTTCAGGACTTTTAAGAGAGGAGGCTGGATTTGGGGGGTAGTGAAGGGGGGGGTGGGCGAGGGGCCGGGGGGAGGTTAAGTAAGCAGAGACTGGCTAAAACTTTTCTTGGAAATTGTATTGGAATGCAACAAAATGCTCCCCCTGGCGATCTGTGCTCCCCTCACTCTCCCCTCTCACCCTCACTGTGCAAGTCCATTACTAAGGGCCCTTGGTCAGGGGCAGGTGGGAGCTAGATCTTCTCCACAGAGGCTATGACACATAATATAGCTCTTGCACTTTCTGACTTGAGACCTTGAGGAGCTCATTTCCTCCCTAAGGCTCAGTTTTACCCCCTGTAAAATGGGGCAGCTAATCCAAGGCTTTTGTGAGAATCCAAGGGAACTGGATGATAGTTCAGTCAGCAGTGTGGCATTTGCTTCCATTGTGATTATGACACTGCTGTGAGCTTGGACCAGGCTTGCAGCCAGGGTCTTGCCCTTGAGAAGCTCTTGGTCCCTGGGGGAACAGATTGCATCATGGGAATGTAGAGCAATTCAGTAACCTCTTATTGATTGCTAACTGTGTGCCAAACTCTGGGCTAGGCACTTTCAGCCAGGCTGCTTTGCTTCCTGTGGGACTAACAGCTGTGTAGAAGAGGCAGCCCACCACCCCTTAGGAGCTACTGAGATTGAGCTCATCATGAGTTCACCTAAAGGAACTTGAATTCTGAGCTGAGATTAGAAAGTTAGGGGTATTTAACATGAAAAGGCAGAGGGGAGAGTCCAGAGGCCAAAGTGAGATATAAGTCCAGAGAAAACCAAGAAGGGGTTATCTGAATTGGGTTTTGAGAGATGAATAAGAGTTTTCCAATTGAAGAAAGGACATTCCAGACAGGAAGAAAAACAGAGTCTTTGTTATTTGTGGGGTATCAGAGATATAGTGGATCACAGAGGGCCTTGAATGCCTGCTTAAGTAACTGTGACTTTATTCTGAGAACACAGAAGGGAGACCCAAAGGATTAAAGCCTGGGAGTGTGTTATGATCAGATTTGTTTCTGGAAGAGGATTCTGTGGTTATGGGAAATGGATGGAGGTAGGATGCTCAGTGAGGAGGAGAGGGTTCAGGTAAGTCAGGTGAGAGAGGATGGTGGTTGGATAGGGCAGTGGCATGGAGCCATTTAGAAGGCACATTTATTAAGACAGGATGATTTGTTGGATGTGAGGGTGAGGAAGAGGAAGGGGTCCAGGTTCCTGGAAGTGAAAAGTGGGGCCTTCACAGAGCTGGGGCCTTAGGAGGAGAGAGATTTGGAAGGCAGATAATGAGCTCAGGGTTGGACACATTGCTTTGAGAGACAGCGTCTGAGGTTGGGGCAGGGTGGGTGGACCTCCAGCAGGGGGTTGAGTGTGAGCATCTGGAGTTTGAGAGAGAAGTCTGGGCCAGTGAAAGGATGGAGTTAGGTGAGTGTAGAGCTGCGCTCATCAAGAGAAGACAACCTCAGTGGTTAAGAGCACAGACTCCGGTTTCTAACTGTTGGGATTCAACTCCACTTAATAGCAGTGTAACTTTGAGCAAGCGTCACGTCTCTGAGTCAGTTTTCTCATTTGTCAGCTGTGTGTAATAAAATTCTCTGCCGTACAGGGCTGTTGTGAGGATTAAAGTTAATGTGCTGCAAGTGCTTAGGACAGGGCCTGGCGTCTAGTAAGCACCGGGTCAGTGTTAGCAATGTTATTAGGATCAACATGGGTGGTGCACACCCACCTCCATCAGAATGGGGGGGCTTAACAAACTACCTTGTTAAGGTGAGGGCACCTGCTCGTCTAACGTAGCTGCAATTCTGAGCTTATGCCAGCAAGTTGGGGGAGCTCAGCAAAGGGAGTGCCCAGCTCTCATCCCGCATCATGCGATTGTGTGTGTTGCTCAGGTATTTTTGATCTGCAGATGGGCCCGTATGGGGAGACTAGAGGAAGAAGCCCTGGAGAAGAGACCCTATGTTTGGGGTGGATGGAGGGGCAGACTCAGCATGTTCACTTGCCCATTTCCCTCACCCCGTTTGAACCCTGGGTGTCTGGAAAGGTTCTTTATTCCCACATCTGCCTCTGAGGTTCAGGTGCACCAGTATTTTGTGTATCCCCAACCTCCAGATCTGAAAAGGATGGTTCTCGCTCCTCAGCAGTGTTGTAGGTGCTGCATCCAGGCCGACGGGGCTTGCCTGAGTGTTGTGGGGAGGGAGGGAGGAAGCATCTATGCTCCCCTGCATTTCGGCTTGTTCCTGGTCCCGCTGCCAGGCCACGACGAGCCCTGCTGGGGGCCAGCCCCGGGTTGCTACCAAGGCCTTCTTGCCTGATCTTGGTCCTGGCCACCAACCTCAGCCCTTCTGGAGCCTTTCTGGATGCCAGTCAGAGATATCTAACCTGTTTCCAGTACCAGTCAGGTTCTTTCTGAGTAGCTTTCTAGTTGATCTTCTGGGTGTATCCAGTAGTTCGGATTGTTCTGGGCTTATCTTAGGATGAGTCTAGAGTAATTCTGTGAAGCTGAGGGGTGATTCTGATTGTCTAGGTGGGTTGGGGACCAGTTTGATCCTGGACTAGTGTGGTTCCAGGTGCTATTGAGTCCTGCCCTGATGCCAGTCTGTGTGCTCTAGGGTCTTTCCAAATGCCTGTTTTATCTGTTCTCTGACCGCGTTTTTCCAGGTGTGGCTCCTGCTCAGTTTAGGTCCCATCTGTGGACACCAGCCCCAGTCGCCTGGTGTGGCTGTGGACATGGCAGTATTGCCAGTTGGCTTGGGGGTGCAGGGGGGATCGGGTCCTCCCTGTTCTTGCCTGGGACTCTGCTTCTCTGCCCCAGGGTCCCTGAGCAACGGTAGAGCCAACAGCCTCACATCTGGCATTGTGAGGCCCCGCTGACGGCCCCTAACAAATGGGCCTTTGAGTTTCTACGTGGAAGCTGGTTTGTCTGGCCAGACCCGCCTGACGGCCTGTGTGCTAGGAGTAGTGGCCAAA
This sequence comes from Murina feae, assembly GCA_004026665.1. Taxonomy (NCBI): domain Eukaryota; kingdom Metazoa; phylum Chordata; class Mammalia; order Chiroptera; family Vespertilionidae; genus Murina; species Murina feae. The sequence goes on along the minus strand of PVJC01002118.1, from coordinate 78,102 downwards.
GGGAACTTTGTGGAGAAACTCAATGGTCTGGGGGAGGGGAGCCATCCTGAGTGAGTCCCAGGACTATTGGTTCTTGGGGGCTGGGGGTGATGGAAGCAGGAGAGGGTGAGACCCACAGGGTCAGCGCGGATGGTCCTGGGCTGGCGAGTCTTCCATCAGTGAGGACATCTCCTGTGTTGGCAAAGGTGGTCAGTTTCAAGTGAGGACGATTCCCAGGTACAGGAGGCTGGCCTGGGCTGGTGAGGACCCCCTCCCTGAACCCCATTCCGTGTGTTGGCTTTGGGAGGAACTCAGATGGCATTGCTGTGGGGCGGGGATCAGTGTGCATGTGGGGGCGGGAAGCTGAGGATAAGCCCGTTTCGAGGTGTAGCTTATGTCTAATGGGCACCAGCGGTGCCAAGTCGCTGAGCTGTGGTGAGGTGGTGCTGTGATGGAGTGGGCGTGCTTGGCCCTTACCCCCACCCAGGATGGTGCCCACTCTGGTAGAGGCTCAGTAATGGTTCTAGGAGGAAGGGGCCGGGCTTTGTTGCTGTATGTGTGCCAGCGGAGGAGGCATCCAGGGCATGCCTTCATTTAAAAAATTATAGAGAAGCAGAAAGTAAAAAATAAATATTGTTTCTAAAGCTTCTTTGAAGGCTGCATGTGTGCTGGGGTGGTTCTTCGAAGCTGGCCTGTTTTCTGTGAACTCATTCATACATTCATCCACTCATTCACCAGACCTGGATGGAGCACCTACTATGTGCCTGCTCTCTGCTGGGTATTGGGGATACAGAGCTGGACCAGGCACACACCCGGCTTATGGGTATGAGTCAGTGACCACTCAGAAAACGTGTAAATAAATAAATCATCACATTTGTGGTCACTGTTCCAAGGCAAGGCCCAGCATGTAGTCCTGGGCATCATGTGAGAAAGAACTATTGGCTCAGAGATCTGAGGGGTAATTGGCTAGAAGAAAATGGCTAGTGTGTTCCAGGCGGTGGTATAGGCTGGGAGATTGGAAGAAACATGGCACATCTGAGGATCAGAAGAGGAAGTTCTTGCAGTTGGCCGATGGGAGGGAGGGGAGCATAGTGCTGTAGAGGTAGAGGTGGGCCTCGCCAGCTGCTCCACTGGCTGGGTGGTTGTGCCGAGGAGTTTGGACACAGTTTTACTACTGTAGACAGGGACTTGGTCTGTGTTATTTATAGCTGTATCCTGGGTGGCTGGGAGCAAGTCTGGCACACAGTAGGTGCTCAGGAGTATCGAATAAGCGAATGAATGAGTGAAGTGAAGGGCATTGTCACTAAATGGTGATCTTCCTTCAGGAATAATTCCATAACCTGCTTTTTTCCCTCCCTGCATAAACAGCAAATTTTTGAATGTCTTTCTGTGTCAGTGGTTATTCTGCTGTGAGGAAATTCTTAATGTTCTCATTCTGTCCACTCTCTCCAGGAAGGAGCAGAGGCCTCGGTTATCCAAGATTGCTGGTTGTCCAAGAGTAACTGGTGTGAGCAAGCAAAGACCTGGTGAGTGTGCCCAAAGTGTGTGGGGTGTGCATGTGGCTGAGAGATGGCGGAGGCCTGGACCAGGGAGGCAGCGATGGAGATGGAGAGGAGGGTTTTGAGTGCTCTGAGGGAGGTGGAGTAGATAGGACAGGGTGAAGGATTGAATGCGGAGCATGAGGGAGGGGAAGTGTCAGGGATGCTGCCCGGGTTTCTGACCAGAATGGATGATGGAGGTGAGTGGGGGCTGATAACACAGCTTGTCGGCTGCTGTAGGTGTGAAATAGGCTCCTGGGTTACATCCTGGGATCTCTGCTTTTTCCATGTACCGTGTTTCTATAGAAAAGACTGTTCTCTTCAACTGTCGATTGTGGTAGGAGGAGTAGGGTACCCATAGGAGCACCTCATTCCTAGTCTCCTTGAGGTCCACTTCCCTTTTCTTTCCGCTGGAAGCACAAGTGGGTGGGGTGGAGAGTTAGGTTGCAATCAGAGCATGATGGGCCTTGGATGTCAGGCTAAAGACTGGACTGTTTCCTGAGGGTGATATGGCGGCACTGAAGGTTCTTAAGCAGAGAAGCAGCACCCATTCATTCCTCTACCTATTTTCCCATCCTTTGTCTACTTATGAAACATTGTGTCTCCTGTGAAATGAAGCAGCCAAGCAAAGTGTGCTTGAGGGACACGATCAGATTTGCATTTTTGTGAGCTAAAAGGGGGCATTGGTTTGTGTGCCCAGTGGATTGGGAGGGAGTGGCCAGAGGCATGAAACCCCCTTAAAAGGTGGGCGGTCGCCCTGGCCAGGTAGCCTGGAGTGTCATCCTGTGCACCAAAAGGTTTCAGAAGGTCAGGGCACATACCTAGGTTGTGGATTCTATTCCCACTTGGGGCGTGTACAGGGGCAACCAATCAGTGTTTCTCACATCAGTGTCCCTCTCTCTCTCTCTAAAAATCAATAAATGTATCCTCAAGTGAGGATTTTTTTAAAAAAGAGGGGGGTGGTGAAGGTCTTACTGATGTGGTGGTTGGGGTGGGTGCAAGGCAGGTTCAAACGTATTGACCCGCTGGATGTGTGGGATGAGGAGAAGGGAGAATTTGAGGAGGATGGTTGGCTTGGGTGACCGGGTCACGGTGGCACTATCACGGAGATGGGGACCTGGCGGGGGGAGTGGGATGGGGGAGGAGGAGTTCTGTCCAACCATCCACTGAGAGCTCCTTGAAGGCAGAGCCCAAGACTGTCTTGTTCATCATCCTGCCTCCTGGCTCAGGACCCAGCAGGGCTCACTGAACAGTTCTGCACCGACGGCTGACTGAAGAGGGTGTGGAGGAGAGGGGTCTGGCCTGGGCAGGGGAGGGAAATGAGCGCGCATTGGGTGTCTGCCGGGGGCCAGGTCCTGTGCGGGGAGATGGACACTGAGGTTATTTAGAAGCTGCAGCGAGAAAGGACTTGTCACAGGTTAGAAGGGCCAGGTGGGGAGGGTGGGTGTGGGAATACCTTATGTCCCTTTACCTGTCCATTCTGAAATGAGGGGTCTTACCTACCTGGGAGCCCAGTCTTACCAGAAAAGGTGCCTGCAAGTGGAAGCCCCTGTCTTCTGGGGAAGCCACCTGCTGCTGGCATGTGTGAAGGGGCGGGGTTCCTGTAAAGCACTGTTTCTGGAGGCAGTGCTGACTGGGAGGGGGAGGGGAAGATGCACCGCGATCCTGAGGCCCAGGATCAGCTATAAGCGTTAAGCCAGGCTGGGGCCTCCTTGGGTGTGGGGATTGGGTTCTGGGGCAGGGTCCAGGGCAGGTCATGTCAGGCTAGGCTACGTCAGCGAAAGATTCTGCTGTCTTCATCGGGGTCTTTCAACCTCAGTACTTACTGTTGGCATTGACTAGATCATCCTTTGTTGTGCAGGCTGGCCTCTTCTAGGATGTCTGTAGGATATCTAGCCGCCTACTTTGTTTCTTCCCACTAGATGCCAGTTGCACCTGTCCCCCACCCTGTCCTCAGTGTTGACAAATGTCCCCAGACATTGTGTAATGTCCCACGGGGGATGGAACCACCCTGGATTGATATCACCTCTTGCTGCCTTTACTAATCTGTACAAACCTGGAAAACTGGGAGCGGCCAGTCCAGGAAGCTAGTTAGTGATGGGTCACTTGAGCTGAGTTCTGAAAGATGAGTAGGTGGGGACAGGAGAAGGGCCTCCCTGTAGAAAGAGCAGCAAGTGCAGAGGCCCCGGGGGCAGCCACATTGGTGAGCATTACCCCAAGGGAGGCTCCACTCCCCCGGAGGGAGGCTGAGGGCTGGTGGATTGCGATTATGGCTGTAGGAAGGTGCCCCTGCTGGTCCCCTGGGTCTGCCCCCAGAGCTAAGCCTCTGCTGGACCTTGTGCCCGCCTTTCCTCCCCCTCTCCTCCCCTCGCCCCCAGATACTCCGGGACACTCTTTCTAATCCCCCCTCCACTCTCAGGGGAGACTGGGAAGCTGAGGAGGCCCAGCTGTGGGAGGGCAGGCGGGCTGTGGCTGCGCTCAGTGACAAGCCAACTGGCTGGAAGAGAGAAAGCAGCCTGCTGTCGGCCGCCTCCTTCCCCAGGGTTGGGGTCCCGACTGAGCCTGTGATTTATTCCGGTCATAATTCGGCGGTTGGTTTGGTGAGAGTTGGAAACACGTTGGTTTTCCCTTCCCAAGTGTAACAAGCCTGTTTCCGCCTCCGTGGCCGCTGCTGCAGTGCCACGCCGTGAACCGTCCAGGACGTGACAAAAGGGCTCGGTTAGCTGCCTGTTGATTAGAAGATGAACCGCTTCCAGCTCTCGCTGCCCTCGGGCTCCTCTTGCTTAAATGCCAGCCTCTCCCCTTGGCCAGGGCTCGTTGGGGCCTGGATGCCCCTCCTCTGATGTCCATGTTGGGGCCCCAGCCTCCTGGGAACCAGGATTCTGGCCTGGGGAGGAGACTGAAGGAACAGGTGGTTAATTAATATTTGTGATTAATTGATATTTGTGAATAATAACACGTGCCCATGGGAAACAAATCAGTCTGTGTTTGCATATTTACGAGGAGGTCAGAATGATCCCCGCTGAGCTCCAGCCAGGGAAACCCTTCCCCATTTCTGGGGGCACGGGGTCTCCGGGGGTGGGGCTCTAAGGCTGACAGGGGTGGCTAGGTTGGGCTGCATGGAGGTGACGTGACCTCTTTGTAACATGCATTTCCATGACGATGGTATTGAGTCCCCTGGATTGGTGTGGTGCCTGCTCCTCCTCTCTTTTCCCTCAGAGCAGTGACTCCCAGGGTCTTTGATTTCACAAACCAGTACAGTTTCCAAAAACATTCGGGGGCCAGACATGGGGTTGGCAATTTTTTATTTTGCCAAATAAGGGCATTATTTTAAACAATACATAAACTGCTATCTGCTACCACCATCATTTCATACCAGAAAGGACATTTTAACACCAAGGACAAAATTTGGGAATAAAGGACAGTTCTTTCCAAGAAAGAACTGCAGTTGGCAGTTTCACACTGACATAGCAAAGAAAAAGGGTATATTGTATATTAAAAACCATTCTGAATGTAGGGAAATTGCATTTAATTATATTCTGCAGCATCATACAATATGGAGTTTGTTTTCCTGTCCATGTCAGTTCGTTAGAACCGATGGTCCACAGCGCAGTTCGGAGATACGCCCGAGTGTACAAATGTTCAGGCTTGTTCCATCTCAGGTGTTAAAAGCCCAGACTCACCCAGCTGTGGTGGCGAAAGTGGACGCTCTGCTCTTAACACTGTCACCCCGGATTCAGTAGGTTCTCTGCACCCCCAGCAAGGCCGGCGTCGTCCCCTTCCTGCTCCTGGCCCACCTTTTCCCCACAGGTGACCCTGAGCACTCCGGAGCGGGGGCCGTCCAGGGGTCAGGGACTCTTGACGAGGAGGCCCCAGAGTTGGGAGTGGCCTGCACCACCTGACATTGGACAGGCTCTGTGCCCAGAATCGGGGCCGGGGGGGCGGTTTGCTCATGCCAGGAGCTGGTGAGGGAGAGGCCTTGCTTCGGACATCTACGTGGTTGCCTGAGTAGTTCCCTGAGAAAGTGTCTGTGTTTGTGTGTCCCCATACCTCCTGTCTCTCTGGGCAGCCATGTCCCTGTGTCCATGGGCTGCTGCAAGAGCTCTCTGAGGAGGAAATGTCTTTTCCATTTCTCCACCTTTGTCCGTTCTGCTTTCTGGATCTGAACAGGGTCATGCATACCCTAGACCCAGAAACACAGGGGGTCCTGGAGTCCCCAAGTAAGAGCCACTTGTCTTTTGTCACATCCTGCCGAGGTCACCAGAAGCCCAGGTCAGACACCATGGTCAGAATCTCATCCCACATTGTCCCTCGTGCTGTCTGCTCTGGTGTTATATCCCCATGGTGGCTGTGTTACGGACACAGAACCCTTTCCGTCTATAACGGGTGACACCTCCACGATAAAGTGCTGGAGAGTAATACAACTGTAGTATCTACCAGGCAGCTGCATTCCCATGATGGAGCCTCTACACCATGTTGACGTCTGGACCAGACAACTACCTCTGTGATGTCTGCACCTGGGTGTTACGTCGCTGTGTGCACCAAGGCAGCTAGAGGAGATTAAGTCTCCGTGATAATTATATCGGGGAGTTACACTTCAGGGTGACTGTGCTGTGTAATTGACCTCCATAATATCTGTTTTATGTAGTTTCTTCCCCTTTATGTCCGAACCAAGGAGCTATGCTCCCAGGATGTTATTCCTCGGGGTTAAGCCCCTGTGATATCTGCACTGAGGGGGTTCACACTGGCTGCTTCTGAGTTTTAACCTTTGTGAATGTTGTATTGTTGCCCCCATGATATCTGTATAAGCCCCTCTCCCTGACTTTTGGTGCAACACTCCAGTGAGCTATGAGCCATGATATCTGCCCCAGGGACTACAGGAGGTTGTGTCGGGATCATACCTGTGTGTCAGCCTGACAGGGCGTTTCTCCTCCTGATGTCTGCTGAGATGTTGAATTCTGTTGTTGGCTGCACCGCTGAACACAGCGCCATGGTGACCAAGCCTGGACAGGGCTCTGTAACATGTGACCGCCATCCCTAAATGGCCATGCAGGGAGTGCATAATTGTGGGGGCTCCCTCTCCTGGTCTCAGCCACCGGAGCTCTGTGATCGTTGAGCAGAACCCCAGGTGTTATGTAGATGGGGCTGGATGCCCATATACCCCTTCCAACTTTCTTTCACAGCTCAGCTCCCATCTCAGACTTCTGGCAAGATCCGGGACAAGGGGCATCTCCCATCCATTTCCCTTTGTGTTCAGCCTGGTCCACGTCACAGTCCTGCTTGCTTTGTCCCGGCCCTTTGCTCACCTACTGCCCTCTGATCTCATGACCTTTGACTTTCTCAGTTGAGACTAGGATTCAAGTTCTAGGAAGGAGCAGAGCCATCTTTGAGCCCCGTCCTTTCGTGTTCACCTCTATGAAGGCCTCTTAGACTCTCTCCCTATGGTCCTGTCACCTCCTTGCACATGTTCTTATTGTGGGTCATCTGTGATCACAACTCTCCCACCCGAGTCAGTGCCTGCCACCGCAGGGCCATGAGGTGTGTTCACTGTCACCCGCTCGCCCTCTGTGTCCGGTGGCATTTTCAGAGCACCAGTGCGGGACTTACGTGCCAGCCCCTGCCCAGAGGAAAGTAGAAACAAAGCTGGTGGTCACTGGTGTGAATCCCCTGAAGCCCTCTATGTGGAGACATGGAAGAGGCCCTCAGGAGTTCCCCCTTGGGGCTGGGCCAAGAAAGCAGCGCACCTGTACTGCACTGTGGTGTGGTGTGAGCAAAGGCCTGGAGGCATTCAGTCAGCCCCAAATGTGACCTTCCCCTGCACAGGTTCCTGTCCGCGTGGGTGACACTGTGGAGCCTGTGGCTCTGTGAAGTTTGCCCGTGTCCCTGCTGGGACAAGAGCAGAGGAAGTGTGGGTTGAATCTAGGGTTCAGCACCCCATCCCTGGCCACTAGGACCTCCCTATAGTTTCCCATTGGAATGGGAAGGTGCCATGGGAATTGGTATGACGGGGTAGCCAGGTGGGCAGCTGCAACTTGTCAAGAGCGTGTCCTGGCGAACCTGGACAGATTGTGGCTTTGACTTCAAGCCTCTGATTCCTGAATCCTATCAGCCACTATGAAATTTGTGCTCAGGTCTACACTCAGCATGTGGGGTCTGGCCTCCTGCCTGTTCCCTCCCTGCTGAGACAGGAGGGGGAGCAGGATGCCCCAGGGGCTCTGGAGTCCCTAGCATGGATGGGTCTGCTAACTTCTCCCTGATCTGTCTCTACCTTGTTTTGTTTAGTCTCCCTATCTCTGACCTTGATTCCCTGCCCTTGCCCCTTACGGAGGCCAGTTGGGAAGGCAGGATCTGGGATGGAGCATCTCTACCCCCTATTCAGGTTTAGGGAATGACCTGAAGGCCTCTTATACTCTCTCCCTATAGTGTGACTATTGAACTATTTGGGAGGGGGGTCACTGGAGGGTCAGTGAGGAGCCTGGGTGGTCATAGGGGTCAGAAGGTGATCATTGAATAGTACAAGGGGGTATCTGTTGAACTGGGCTCTGGATGGTCAGTGAGGATGAGCGGGTGTCTGGTGGTAAGGCCAGGAGGTGGCATGGGTGGGCAATAGGGACATTGGTGGATAACAGCTAACTAGCTTGCCCTTCTCTCCATCACAGGTAGACTGTCCTGGGCTGTGGCTGGCTGGCACTGGAGCTCTGGATGGCCCCTGAACCAGCACCAAGGAGGAGGATGATACCCCTTGTGCCTGCACTCGTGATGCTTGGTTTGGTGGCAGGCGCCCATGGCGACAGTAAGTCTGATCCTTCAAGGGGTGAGATCTCCCAGCTTGAAAGATGGTGTCCCTCCTAGCAGGACTCTGGGATGGGGGCAGGACCAGCTACTAGGAAAGACAGGATGGCTAGATACTCATCCAGACCTGTCCTAGAGAGAACCCCTCACACGGAGAGCCCCCATCCATGCTTCCTGGGTGCATCCTGTGGAATGCCGCATGTCCCTTAAGGCACTGCAGGATTGGGCACGTCTGAATGTTATCCTGTTTTATGGGCTGACAGTAAGACATGTCCAAGATTCATGTGGTCATTGGGTGACATGCTCAGGCGTGTACTGTGTCCGCCACTGCAGATCTGTGCAGAAGACTCAGCATGAGCCATGTTGGGGGTTGGCGTGGGAATGGGGGGGGGGTGATGCACAAGGAATGTGAATGAACATGGAACGCCACTTGTATCCACAGATACAGAGAGGGCTCAGAAGGCAGAGCCATTCTAGCCCTTCCCTGGGCTGGACCCTGGAGATTGAGGTGTGGAGACACTGAGCCCCTCCTTTCCCTCTCCCCTGAATCTTCAAGACAAAGAGGCATCCTCCTCTCCTCGGCCCTCTCCACTTGCCCAGGAGGCAGCTGGGCCCCAGCACCCCTGTGTGTGTGTTGGGGGAGGTGGGATTGTCCCCTGCCCAGATCCAACTCCGAACTTTAGTCCCTTTCCTGCTGCCCTTCCCCCTGCCTGGCACTACGAGACTGGCCGCCCCGTCACCATGGTTACCATTGCTTGGTTACTGGTGGGAGGCGGGGCACAGGCGGATTTAGCCAATCTGCACACTGAGGGGGAGGGGCGAGGTCGGAGCCAAGGTCCCTGGGGGAAGGGGCTGTTCCCTGCCTGTTCTGAGCCCAGAGGTGGCTCAGGGCCAACCCAGGGGTCAGCAGGCCATAGGGTTTTCCACACCCCTCCCCCTCCAAGTCGCTAAGCAAAGATCTCTCTCCTTGCTCCACCCAGGCCCTTTCTCCTAATGGCTCATTAATTATTCAGGACCAGATCTGGAGAGGGGTTGGACTGGAGCTCCTGCCCTTTGTCCTCCCTAGTGGGGCTAGAAGGGCAAGAGGGAGAGGAGGTATTCCTCCCAGGGCGTGGGGTGAGGGGTAATGGGAGCACAGGGGTGCAGGCAATGAGAGGGCTGGACAAGCCGGAGTAGGGTGGGGATCGGGGGTTGTTGGAGACTGCTGGAGCCTGTAGAGGCAGGTTGGGGTAAAAGTCATCAGGTGTCTCCCACATTGGCAGGGAGGCAAAGGCTTGTCAAGACTTAGGTGTGGTCAGTAGCCCTTGGACATTGCGGCCCTTGGACATTGCTCTCCTTCCCCCACCCTGGACACTCTCAGGGCCTTCAGCGTGAAGGCAGAGAGAGGACCGCCCCGCTGGGCTTTCGGAGTCAACACATCCTGGGAGAATAACTGCCTTTCCCCCTGCTTCAGACCCAACATGCCCCAACCTGTACCCCTCACTCTCATCCCCCCAAACCTGCTCGTCTTCCTGTGTTTTCTCTCCTGGCGCATGGCATTACCACCCACCCAGCCACCCAAGTCAGAAACCTGGGCCTCCTCCGAGCCTCCTCCCTCTCATATCCCACACCTAATCCATCACCAAGTTCTGTTGTTTCTACCTTCTAAATATCTTTGGAATGCATCCACTTCTCTCTCTGCTCCCTTCACCCAAGCCACCCTCACCTCTGGTTTGGGCTCTCCTCTCTCTTTTCTCATAATCCAGTCTTCATTCCAAAGAGTCACTTTGCAAAATGAAAGCCTGATCATATCACCCCCCAGTTTAAAACCCCTCACTGCCCTAGCTGGTTTGGCTCAGTGCATAGAGGACCGGCCTGCGGACTGAAGGGTCCCAGGTTCGATTTCAGTCAAGGGCACATGCCCAGGTTGCAGGCTCGAGCCAATCAATGATTCTCATCATTGATGTTTCTCTCTCTCTCCCTCCCTTCCTCTCTGAAATCAATAAAAATGCATTTTAAAATAATAATGAAACCCCTCACTCGCCTCTCTGTTGCCTTCAGGATCACGCCTAGGGTCTCAGCTCCTCTTTAGGCTCTGCATTGTCAAGCATCTGCCAACCTTATCCTGCACCCTGGACCCTCCCCTCCCACAGCCTCCTCCCCCATGCTGAATGCTCTCTCAGTTGCTCAGTTCTCCCCAGGCCCCTGTGCCTCATGTTTCCTCTGCTTGGAGCGCTCCTCCCCATCCCCTTCCTGACCAGGTCCTGCTCACCTGGAGCCATCACTTCCTCCACATGCTAGTTCTCTGTGCTCCCCTCCCATTGCATGATTGTGGCTGTCTGCTTTGGTCTGCCTGTCCTATTGGATTGCGGGCTCTGAGGGATCAGGCGACGTCCAGCTCAGGTCCTGGTGAATGAAGGGGTGGGTTAGGCCTGGACCCCCAGTAGGCATTGGTGCAGAGCAGAACAGTTTTTAGAGCAGAGTCTACAAACCTTCACACTGGTCCCTTAAGAACCAGAGGTCAGGGTCTTGAATGTAGGAACCAGCCAGAGACCTTGAAATAGGTGAATTGGGCTCCTTTCCCAGGCAGAGAACCATGGAACAGGGGCCTGGGCTGGGCCCTGGTGACCTGACCGGGGAGGCAGGGTCTGTCTTCCGGGCCTGCCTTACACTGCACGCACTTTTGGATCTGTCCCCCTGCTGTGACCAGGCTTGAGCTGGGCTTGGGAGACTTCTAGCCAGGGGCGAGGCGCAAACGTGGACAGGGCCGCCGCAAAAGGTAGGGCCGGCACCCCAGAGAATTGACGACCGGAGCAGTGAAGCGTGGAGCGGACAAATGTGTTTCTATAGGACTCTTAACGAGACAAATGAATGGGGGCCCTGGCCTCTGAGGGGAGCCGAGGGAAGGGAGGTGGGGAAGCAGCTGCCAGAGGTAGCCCAGAGGCCCCAGCATCAATGCCCGGTCAGATCCAGTGGAGACCTGGGCCCCTGGGCTTGGGCAGTTCCCCCAGCCTGGGCCTTGGTGGCTTCTCCAGGGGAAGCTGTGGGGCCAGAGGTGGTCCTGAGCGGGAGGAGGTTTCTGCTGATCTGCCACGCAGGTCAGGTGCGGGATGGGGAGCATGCACACAGGCCTGCCTTCGGAACCTGCAGAGTGGGTTACTGCTGCGGGTGCTGTGAGTGCTGTGACCTGGCTGGGCACAGAGGCAGTGACCTAAGGATCTTGGGAGGAGGGTTGGGAGACTCCCTGGAAGAGGGGGGAGCCCCTGCAGGGTGGGTGGGCATTTGCTAATGGGGGTATCACATAATGAGATGCGATTGGGCAGAGAAGCACTGATGGGCCCAGGCTTCTCCTGGAGCTCATGGGAGAGCCACAGTGAGAACCGTGCCCCTTCTGTCCCCAGACCTTGTGGGATAGACAGGGATGCAGGGACCCTGGTTATGGCTCAGTTACTTGGAGTCTTAGGAGCAGAGAGTAGGATGCCTGGTGGCTAGAGGGGTAGGTGGTGGGTGGGGACAAGGGTCTGAGTAGCTGAGGATGTGTCTGTCATATCATCCCCCACTCCCCAGAGCCTGTGGAGCTGGAACATGAGGGTGCTGCACGCAGCTCTGCAGTGCCTCCCACCTGTCCTCACGGGTGGCGAAGTCCTGGACTCCCGTCTAGACTCTGCCCTCTGTGGGACTTCCAGCAGGTGGCTTTCTCTCTCAGGGCCTGTTTTCCTATTGCACAATGAGGGTAATCACTGAGCAGGTTAACTGAGGTCACCTGTTCAAGGCACCTGGCACGTAGTATGTACTTCCCCCATTGGAGACCATGATCTAGGGCTCCCTGTGTGTCCCCAAGAACCCAGGGTTGTCTTTGAGCCTGCTTCCTGGGTGGGGGGGCAGGGGCAGTCACCGGAGCCAGGACTAATGAGTCCCCAGCTCATTAGGCGGTTCAGGGCCTGGGAAATCACCTCTCCAGGAGCTCCCTCCCCTGCCTGGCAGTCCCTCGCTACTGCGTCTGCTCTCGGCTTCCGTGTGCTGTTTGTGTGGTGTGTATGGGTGCTCCGCAGGGAAGGCACAAAATAGCAGTGAGTCTCAGTGGAGGAGCCTTGGAGGTGGCCCAATTTTGCTGTCCCCAGGGTCAGACGGGGGGGGGGGGGGCGTGCCCACCCACTACTAGGCCAGCCCACCTTTTCCTCTCTCCCACTTTGCGTGGTCTCAGCAGCCCAAGGGTTTCTGGATGCTGAACAGGCTCCCACAGGCTTGGGGATGGGACGCCTGAGACGGGCAGGGCACACACAAAGACAAGGAGGTGCCCACGGGCCTGGCCTGTCAGAGCAGGCCTGGGTGGGGGGCTGAGCTGTGTTCCAGAACAGTGCGTGGCCCATGGCAGATGCTGTTTTTTGAAAGTGTCAAGATAGGTGAGCCTGGAGAGGGAGGTTAGCAGGAGCAAGTGTGGGGAAGGGAGTGGGGGGAGACACAGGGTTTGGAGCTGGGGAGAGACATTGTCAAGTTTCTGCTACCTACTCACAGGTCTGCCTGGTGAACAAAAGGGGCGAGGGCTTGGCAGGGCTTTGAGACGAGGATGAGCTGGAGTTTGGTTTGGCTCCTGTGCTGTGTGAGGTGCCCTCGGGGTGGGGGCACTTGGTGTTGAGGAAAACGAGAGCTAGGCCAGACTGAGGGGAGGGACCTGCCCCCTGGGCTGCCTGAGGCTTGGGCTGCACTGCTAGTCTTGCCAAACTCGGGTGGGTGGGTGGGTGGGTGGGTGGGTGGCCAAGTGGGGCACTGGCCTCACTCCAGACTCCAAGGGGTGTTCTGCCTCCTACGTGCCCCAGGCCTTGGGCCCAGTCCAGCCTCCACACAGAACTAAGGCCTTTCTCCTTCTTGCTTTCTCCTGACCCATACCTGTCTGAGAGCCCATACCTGTCTGAGAGCCACTCCCCCAGTTTCTGGTTCTTTGTTTGGTGCTGAGGCCCTGCCCCGCCCCCAGGCACACTTGCCTGGCCATTCTGGTTCAGCAGGTTCCAGCTCCGGTTTCTGTGCAGACACGTTGAGACTGGAGCCCAGGAGGGCTTCTACCTGGGCTTCTCTCCCTGGTGGAGGGGGCTTCCCCCCCTGGGGTGTGAGGGGCTGCAGACTCCATCCTCGCAGGCCTCCTCTTGTCTGTTGCCTCTTCACTTGTTCCGCACCCCTGCGTGCCAGGAACTGGGTCGGGCATTGCAACAGGACAGCAGGCAAGGCAGGCATGGTGTCTGCCCTGCCCAAGGCTATTGTCCTAGGTGGGGAAGCAGCTATGACTCAAATACTCCCCAAAATGTGGAAAAGTGATAACCTTATACATGTACAACACAGACCAGGAGCAGTGCTGTGTGAGAGGCAGGTGGAATTACCAGAGATCTTTAAACCAGGAACTGAGCTAATGGGGGTGGGGACAATGACAGGGGGACCCAAGAACATTTCCTGAGGAAATGATTTTTAAATTGAGTTCAGAAAGGCAAATAGGAGTTAGTGGGTAAAGAGGTTTGTGGAAGAGAACCAGCCGGTGCAAAGGCCCTGAGGTCGCAGGGGGCATTGCTTACCCAGGGGATGGGAAGCCAGGGCTTGGGTCAGGCCTATCAGGGCTCTGACTGCCATGATAGTTTAAGTTTTGTTTTGAGAGCAGCGGGAGGCCTTTGGAAAGTTCTGATCAGGGAAGAGAGGCTGTAAGCTCACCCTGGCTGCTGAATGAAGAACAGGCTGGAGGGGTCAAGACTAGAGGCAGGAACACCACCTGTTAGGTTGGTGGAAGGTCCAATTAGGAGAAAGGGTGCCTGGGCCAAGGTGGTGGCAGTTCAGGAGGAGAGTAGGATGGTCTGGAGGTCCTCAAGTGTGAGGAAGGGTGCACAGTGTGTGTAGAGATGGACAGGAGGTCCCCCGCCCCCCCCCCCCCCCCATGGAGCCTGGGTGGACAGAGTCCTGTCGCCCATCTGAAAGAGTCCTGAGGACCTATCTGAGAGACAGGCCGAACAGACAGACGACTGCAGACTGGAGGTGTCCAAAGCCTCCTTCAGAGGACAGCCGGGAGAAGGGTAGGACAGACGGCTTCCCGAACCTTTGTGTTGTCCCCATGCCACTCTGGCCCCCTGCAGGCGTGTATGTGTTTCCCCGGGGAGGCTGTGCCTGGCTCCTCTAGCTCCTTCAAGAGCAGTCAGGTTGAGTCCCTGACTTTAGGATTCGGAACTCCAGATCAAACCCTGGCTCTACCCCCAAATCCCTCTGTGATTTGTCCTTTGTTTAACCTCCTGAGTCTCCATTTTAGAAATGGGGATGATGATACAACCTACCTCCTGGGATTGTTTTAAGACTTACAGCGCTAAGGGCCGCCCTCACGCACGGCCCACCCCGCGCGGAGCCTGTGGGGGCAGTGTACAGGCATCCCATTTCATCTGCACAGACCCTGTCACCAGCACCGTTGTGCAGACGAGAAAAGGGAGGCTCAGGAGATGTGATTGGCTTAGTAATTACATAAAATCTCTGGAGACCACTGGGCCCTGGGGCGCTCAGTAAGATGGGTTCCTCCCTGCTCCCCGCAAGGCTAAGCCCCCCTTACTCTCGGTACCTGCAGCTTCCCTCCTGACCCCTGTACTCGCCCTGAACCCTCCCCTCCTCGGGGACCTGCCCATCTGCTGTCCCTCCTCTCTCCACTGGATTGGCACCCTCTGATTCTCTGCTGGCTTCTTCCCATCAGCATTTAAACATTGTCTTTAACTTCTTAGAAAAGAAAAAATGTAAAATCTCCTCTCACCCTTATGCTCTCCAGGTGCCCTATTTTCTCTGTCTCCCCATTCACAGCCTGTGTTTACATGGTCACTTAACTGATGTCGCCACTTCTTCACCTCACACCCCCTCCTCGGCCTTCTTTGGTCTGGCTTTGGCACCCACCACACCCCTGACCCTGCTCTTGATGAGGCCTCCACCAATACCAGGAGAACTGTTTTGTGCCTGGTGTTTTGTAATCAAACAGGCTTGAATTCCAGTCTCGCTGTGCCACTCATTGGCTGTCTGACCTTGGGCAAATGACTTGACCTTTCTGAGTCTGTAACTGGGGGTAATAATGACGAAAGACTAAATGAGATGAAGTACCTGGTGCAGAGTGGGTGCTTAGCAAAGGATTGTCGTCATTGCACACACACATTTCAGTGCCGGGGACCTGGCAAGCCTGGATGCACCCGCACTGAGCAGGTGGACTGAAAGGTCATTTCCCACGGTATTAGCCTTCCTGGAGCTGTTCATTGGCCTGATTAATAGGAAATGGATCCTCTGTCAGGATTAACGAGGTGTTGCTACGTCTTAGTGAAGGCCGGGTTTCCCTGGTCTTTTGACCCTGGGTGGTGGGGTTCACAGGGACTGGTGCTCCAGGCGGGCTCCTGCTGATGAACCCCCTCCTCTCTCTGCCTCTCCTCCTCCCTGTGGACACTTTGGGGAGACACTTCTGGGGAGACAGGCTGTAAGAAGGCAATAATCCTATCAGTGGGGCCAGGGTGAGGGGCAGATTTACAGGAAAGCATTCACCTGGGAAAACATCCAGAGATACTTAGGAGGTGGAATGTCTAGACCTTTGGGACCGCTGGTATGTGGGGGCCGGAGGAGAGGAGGAGTCATGGTTTCTCGCTTAAGCCTTGGGGCAGATGAAGGTACCATCACTGAGGTGGAAAGCAGTGCTGGGGGAACAAATCTGGGGGAGATGCTGGGGCTGTTCCTAGCAGCTCTCAGCGTGCCTTTGTCCTAGAGCTTGGAATTGATGGGGGGATGGGAGAGGATGTGTAGTAGTTACAGCACAGACTCCAGACTCAGAACACTTGAGTTCAAATCTCAGCTCCACCACTAACCTGCTGTGACACATTGGGCAAATCCCTTAACCTCTCTGTGCCTTATTTTTCTTCTTTATAAGCAGAGGTAATATAGCACCCACCTTACATGCCTACAGCTGTTGGAAGTATGCCTGGCACATAGCACTGTATAAGGATTAGGTGTTACCGTTATTTCTTCTGTAGGTCTTTTTTGCCGTGACCCCATTCCCATGACTGCCACCTAGTGTTGGCCATGTCTGTAGTGGCTGTCTTGTGCTGACTTGGTGTCTTCATCTCTCCAGGCAAACCTGTCTTCATTAAGGTCCCTGAGGACCAGACTGGGCTGTCAGGGGGGGTGGCCTCCTTCGTGTGCCAAGCCACAGGGGAACCCAAGCCGCGTATCACATGGATGAAGAAGGGGAAGAAAGTCAGCTCCCAGCGCTTTGAGGTACGTCCTAGGGTGGGAGGTGTCAGATAGGGCTCAGGGTCTTCCTACTGCAGAGTCTGGTCCCACATGTGCTTCCCTCGATCTCTCTCTCCGGGGGCCTTTTGGAGGCAGGAGGATAGGAGGATGGCTGACCCAGAGCAAGTTGTGACCAGGTGTCTGTCCTCCGACAGGTAATTGAGTTTGATGACGGGGCAGGGTCCGTGCTGCGGATCCAGCCGTTACGGGTGCAGCGAGATGAAGCCATCTATGAGTGCACGGCTACCAACAGCCTGGGAGAGATCAACACTAGTGCCAAGCTCTCAGTACTGGAAGGTAAGTGCCATGGAAGGACATGGCATGGTGGATGGATAGATAGATGTCTGGGCAGAACCAGCCAGCCATCCCTGTCCCTGCCCTGGGCTGGTGTGTGTTTGGCAGAAAAGAGAACTGGACATTCTATGGTTGAGCAGTGGACAGGGGTGGTCATGGATCTGGCCTGGAATGTTTGGCTTGTGCCTCGTGTTTTTGTATTCTGCTGAGTTGGGGCATTTATCTGGGGGGGAGTCTAGGGTCTGACTTGAAGTGTGGGCTATAGCTGTATCGCTGGGGTTACATGGCTCTTCGCAGTGGATCAGATTTTCCTGTGAGCTTCAGAGAGCTGTGTTCCTGTTGCAAGGGCCCTAGATGGGGACTGGGGCTGTGTGTGGATTTTAGTGTCTTCCCGCACTTGATGTCTCCTCCATTCATTCACAAGCATTCCCTCTTGCTGCCTTGCATTCAGAGGGTCTTCTGACCAGGCCCACTAAACTTCAATCTTCAGTGAGTGCCATGGGGCCGCCCAGGGGGCTGGGGAGCACAGGGGAGAGGGAGCTGTTGTCTAAGACGAATCCTGAGCATAAGTGGGAGTTGAGGTGGGTAGGCAGAAAGAACAGCATCAGCATGTGCCATGGCCCAGAGGCAGGAGAGAATGGAGTTTCTTGGATGGTGTGTGGAGCTGGAGGGAGAAGAGGGGAAGAACAATTGAGCACTTTCCTGGGGACACAGGAAGCCACGAACGGGGTGGGGAGTGACATGATCAGCCCCCAGCCACATCAGTGTGAATGTGTCTACATGTATTTTCAAAATACAGTATTGACTTGCTTTTCTTAGAAAAGTTACAATAACATTATCTGTTCACTGTTGACTACTTGATAAGTATAAAATAGCACGTAGGAAAAAATAATCACCTGTTTATATCCTTATAGTCTGTTCTCTGTGCATGCATTATATATATAACAAAAATGGGATCCCATTCTGCCCAGTGATTTGCAGACTGCTTTATAAAGAAACATATCATGAACATCTTCCTCTTCATTAAGTATTCTTCTGCATCATTATTTTTAATGGCTGTGGGTAAGTGTCACATGGAAGTGTGCTAATTTATTTAGCCATTCCCTTATTGTCGGACACACATGGTGGTCCCAGGTTTTTGCTTTTACAAATAAGGTGCTATACACGTCCTTGCAGAGGAGATGTGTTCCCCTTCCTGATTATTTCCTTATTCTACATTCATGGAACTGGAATCGCTGGATCAAAATGGCACATTCGTTTCTGAGGTTTCCAGTATTTCCAGAAGATTGTGTCAGTTTACACTCCCACCAAGCAGGTCATGAGGGGCCTGTTTTCTGCACATTCTTACCAGCAGTGGGGATTATCATTAAAATGATAATAATAATAAGTTAATAGGCAAAAAATGGCATCTCGATTTAATTTGCATTTCTTTGATTGTAAGAGCAGTTGAGCATCTTTTCACAGTGGCCATTTTTACGCTGTGGCTTTATGGGTTCACACACACGTCCATTCAGTGATTCCTTTGGTCTGTGAGCTTCCTGTGAGGCAGGGCCGGGCCTCCCGCTTCAAGGGACAGTGGACGACAGTGGTTAAGAGCGGGGGCTCTGACCATTTACTCTCTCCCCTCGTGACCTTGGGCAAGTCACTACGCCTCGGAGCCTCACTCGCTCCACCTGTAAATAGAGAGACGCTCCCTAGCATCCACGCTGGTTTGGAGGGTCACCTGTGATGTAGTTAAGCATTGCACAGGATTCCACATGAATGGTAGCTGCTGGAATGTTGGGCTAGAAGCTGCACATCCTGGGGCCCAGGCAGCTGAGCTGGCGGTACCTGGCTTCTGTGCTGCCTGGCATCATCTGGTGGTGCAGCTCCTACCTTTTACTCCCATGGGTGGTACATACCTGTGGGGCGGGGACCCAGAGGACAGGCCCTGGGCCAGGATCACTGATCGCTCGGTGTTCTGACCTGGCCGCCCTGATCTCAGGCTCCCCACTCATGACCTGAGGCCAAGTATTCCAGCACTGCCCTTCCGGCCAGCAGTGAGCCACCAGCCTGGCCCTGGCATTTGGGAAATGACTGAAGGGCCCCAGAGGGCATCCTCTCAGGCTCTCATTTGGGGAAAGGGCCTCCGTGTTAGTGTTGAAAGAGAAGTGCCTCCTCTGCCCCAGCTCTGGCCCGACTCTCCCCACAGGTCCTCCGTGGGCACTCTCTACCCTCACCACTGCCCTGGGCAGCTTTAACTTTTAAAGGATTGAGGAGGAGGAGAGGATCTTTCAGAGCCTGAGGTGAGGGCGATCCAGACTTGCAGAGGGTCTCCATCCCAGAGGGCCTTCTTGGATCAGGGTTTCTTTAGCAGGGTCTGGGGTATGTGTGTGCTTCTAGAGTAGGAGAGGTGTCTGATGATGTTGGAGAGAGAGGCAGGTCCCTGTGGGCCTTCATGAGCCGCTCCTGCTCCTGAAACGCAGCACCCGGAAGACAAAATGCTGACTTACCGAGTTGGCCTGTGTAACCTTGACCAGCTCTAGGCGTGGCAGAAAGGAGTCATTGGGAGGCCTCAAAGGTGCCAGGGGGTGGGCCCAGAGGAAAGCAGCCCGTCACCCGCCCCGCCCTGTCCCTCCTGGCCTCCGGTGCCGGCCAGGAAAGCCCAGTGTGTGTAGGAATGACCAGTGCTTTGAGCTGGAGCCAATCACCACAAGCTGGGCTCTTCCAGGGAGTGGCTCAGGGCTGCCCAGGGAGACCTGGCTCTGGTGAGGGGTTGGTGCCCTCTAAAAGGGAGCTCGTGCCTTCAGGTTTGTCCTGTGCCTTGCCCCGCCTTGCTCCACATCTGGCCCAGCTTCCCTCACACTCTGCTCTACTGGCGCTTCTGGGAGCGCCCTGATCACGGCCTTTGCACCCAGCTCCCCGGCAGAGTCCCCACTGCCCTGTGATGCCCAGGCAGCTGCTCAGCAGCAGAAGTTGACTGGGGGAGCGCCCGTCCTGGGCTGTGAGGAGTGCAGAGCCCGCCGCCCAGCGTTCCTGTCTGAGTGGTAATTGAAGCCATTAGCGAGCTAGCCTCTCCCTCGCTGGGTAATGGCAGGAAAAGCTCTTCTCACTCCGCACTCTTGAGGCAGCTGAATCACTCCCCCTCCAACCCGCCCGCTGCCACCACTGAGACAGGGAATCTGACATTTTCTCTCTCGAGGGAGGGGGAGCAGAGGGGGAAGGGAGGCAGGCCTTGCTGCTTGGCCTTTCCCTCCAGGAGGAGGGGGGAGGGAGAGTCTTGGAGCTCAGTGAGGAGGTCACAGATTCATCCGGGCCAGTGGGGTCCAGACCAGGCAGGACAGTGGTCAGGAAAGCCCCGGAGGCCAGACACAGAGGTGTGGCAGGACCCTGGTGACTGGAGTAGGTTCTGGAAGGGCCAAGAAGGAGGGAGAAGTGGTGGGGGAAGGGCTGAGGGCACAGATGAGCTGTTTCTGCCTTTGTCCTGGGGGTCTGGCTGTGAGGGCTCTGGGTGCAGGTGGCAGCGTTAGCCTTATGGTCATGGATACAGCAGATGATCGTGTGCCCTCTGTGTGGTGTGGGTGCCCTGTGTGCCATGTGTAAGGCAGTATGTATGTAAAGTGTGTGGTGCAGTGTGTATAGCAGGTGTGTGCCTTACAGGTGGTATGTATAGCAGAGGATGTGCAGCAGACTCGTGTGTGTGTATGTGTGTGTGTGAGTGTGCTTCGGGCATGTGTGGTGTACGGTGTGTACAGCAGGTGATGTGAGGAGCGCAGAGTCTGCCATCACGCAGTACGTGCATCAGACTGTGGGAGTGTGGTGTGTATAGCAGGTGGTGTACATCATGCAGTGTGTGTGTGTGTGTGTGTTGTATGTGTTGTGTATGGGGGTGGGGTGCAAATACAAGGTCCGCACCTTATAGGCTATGTGTACAGCAAAAGGCTTATGAAGCAAGCTGTCTGGGCCGATTGTCTCTGGAACCCCACAGGATCCCTGTTCAGAGCTGTTGGCCAGCTGGGACAGAGATGAACTCAGGACAGCGTGGTTGGTCTGACCGCTCTGTCCCCATCATAACCACAGCAGCATCTGAGACCATGCAGATCAGAGGCTCGGCATCCATTTCCCGGAGAGTTCTGTGCTCCAGGCCTGTGGGTGGGAAAGATGTCAGGTAGGAGGGCACTTCCAAAGGGCCTTTGAAGTTCACACTCTGCGTTTGTTGATACCTGCTATCCCCCACCTTTTCTAGTTCTGATCTGCCTTCAAAATGCCCAAGAGGAGCCCAGCTGGTAAGCTCAATGGTTGAACATCAACTTATGAACCAGGAGGTCAGGGTTCAATTCCCGGTCAGGGCACATGCCCAGGTTGCAGGATTGATACCCAGTAGGGAGCGTGTAGGAGGCAGGTCATTAATGATTCTCTCTCGTTGATGTTTCTGTCCCTCTTTCCCTGTCCCTTCCTCTCTGAGAGCAATAAAAAAATTTTTTAAAGGCCCAAGTGGGCGTCCTTCTGCCTCCTGTGGGTGGGCAGAACATCTACCTCCTCTTGGCCACAGACACACCAGGCACCTCCGCTGTGCCCGCCATGGCCCTTCTACCCCTCTAGTCAGAAGGACTTACAAAGCCTTGGAGCAGGTAGCCAAGGTGGAGGTTTTAAATGACCCTGTGTGTGTGCCCTGGCCAGTGTGGCTCAGTTGGTTGAAGCATCCCGTACACCCCAAGGTCTCCTGCCTACTGCATGTGTCCTGATTCCCAGTCAGGGCACATGCAATAGGCAGCTGATCAATATTTCTGACATCCATGTTTCTCTCTCTCTTTCTCCCTCTTCCTTCTGCTCTCTCTGACATCAATAGAGTCATGTCCTTGGGTGAGAATTAGAAAAAGGAAAAGCAAAAAACTTTAAATGACTCTGTGTGTGCACCTCCTCCACCTTGGTGAGGCGCCCTATCTCTCTGGTTGCCAGAGGAGAGAGGATTTTAATCAGGGGGATGACATGATCAACTGTATGCATCAGAAAGGTCGCTGAGAGCACAGAGGCGGGTGGAAGGAGACCAGTGCGAGGTGGGGGCAGCCCTGCAGCCCAGACAACAGGTGGCGATAGATAGGCCAAACCCAGGCAGTGGGTATGAGAGGAAGGGAGGGACATTGGGTTATAAGCAGTTTAGAAAGCCAGGTGGCCTGCCTGGCTACCTCTGCAGCCAGGTAGATGGTGTTTTCCACGATGCAGGTGTGAGAAGACGACCAGGTTTGAAGGGGCGGATTGATGAGTCCTGTTGGGAACCTGTTGTAGCAGGCATGTGGTCATCCAGGGGAGGTGTCAAGGAGGCCTTGTTTAGATTCGCCTGGCAGTCCAAGGGATATGTGGAGATGGAGTTTTGAAGGCCAAGAAATGGCAAATCTCGGAGAACGAGAGCCACGAGAGGAGGAAGGGGGCTGGACGGAGCCCCACAAGCTAACTCTTCCTGTTGGGAGGGGAGCTGGCAGAGGAATCTGTTGAAGAGGGGCCTGGGAGGTGGGAGGGAAACGCGTGAGATCATAGAAGTCAATGAGAAAAGAGAGGACATGAAGGAGGAAGGAGTGGGGTGCTGTCCAGAGGTCAGGAAAGATGAGATGCTGAGAAGTATCCTTTTGGTTTATCTCCATGGAGTCATGGTTGACCTTGGGGAGCATGCAGGCAGGAAGCAGTGAGGGTGACAGCTGGGCTGCAGGGGCCTGAGGAGTGAGTGGGAGGCTGTCACTGGTCTGGAGTGACTGGGCCCGAACCCGATGGAAGGGGGTAAATGGATCAGAGGAATTTCCTGCAGTGAGATGGAGGTGGGGAGCTCTAAGAGGAGAGTCTAGCATGGGCCAGGGCCCGGAAGCTGAGTGTGGGTAGGGTGTATGCCCAGGGAATGCTCTCCCCCCAGCCAGCTTGGTGTGCGTGGTAGGGAGGCCTCACCAGCCAGGGTGAGTAGGGCCGTGTGAGGTGCCTGGGAAGCCCTGGGTTGAGCGTGGGGACTGGGAGGGGGAGGCCACGGCTGCCGACAGGCCCCAAACAGCTCAGATTAAAAAACAAAACAGGCTTTTAAGATGCCAAGTTTGATGAAATCTGAGTGCTGGAAGAGGTGGGAGTTTTCTCTTGGAAAAAGCTGAAAATCAAGACTGAAAGCTGTGAAGGGAGATGGGCCCAAGTCTCCATCAGGCCCCCCTTACTTCCTGGAAGCCTGGGGGTGGGGCTCGGCTCTCAGGGAGTGTGGGATCCTGCGTGTCTGGGGAGGCCTTTGACTTGCTGGGGCGGGGGGCTTGGCCTGCCTCTGCTGAGCTGCAGCTGCCTCAGGGCCAGGCCAGAGGTGGCTTTGGTTTCCTCTGAGCACCTGAGGGCTGAGGGAGCCTGCAGCTACCCACCAAGTTCCTTTCTGTGTCTACACATCTTTTCGGTGCCCATGTCTGTGTCCTGTGTGTGTCTTCAGGTGCACGTGTCTCAGTACATGTATATCTCTGACCGCATGTCTCCACATGTGTGTTTGAATGAGTCTGTTTCCACTGCCCCTCCACGCACACGGAGGTTTCTGATTTTGCACCTCTCTTTCACCACGTGCATCTGTGGCTGTGCCTGTTTCTAGGTGTCTGTGTGTTCGGAGACAGGTGAGGCCAGGCCCAACACTCACGCACAGGGAGGGGACAGACAGTGCCACCCCAGGGAGCCTGTGTATGTGTGTGCCTGCACGTGCATGGAGATGCCAGGAAGCTGGGTAAACGAGGCTGAGAAGGTCGCGCTGACAGACGGTGCTGCCCACCCTGAGACCCTGCAAGGCGCCTCCATCTGTCAGCTTCCCTGGTGCAGTCCCATCCTCTGGCCCAGACTCCCCCTCAGGCGTCTCAGGCTGAGCTCAACAAAGAGACCTGTGTGTGCTTTGTAGGAGGCCCCAGCAGCCTCCCTCTCCCAGTCATTGCAACCAGCCTAAGCGGATCCCCTGTCCACCCCCTCCCAGTCTCATCTATCAGGACCCCTACATTTTCCTTAGCTTCAACCAGATGCACCTTCCCACAGCCTTTACTCAGGCATCTCTCCCTCACCCATGAAAGCTCTCCCTGCCTCCATGTTTCCTGTCCTTGTATCTCCTTCCTCCTCCAGGAAGCCACCAAGGTAGCAGGTGGGCTGTGGAGTTGAACTGATCCACTCCACCACGGCTCCCAACACTCCCCGCGCGCACACACACACACACACACACACACACACACACCCGTCATCTTCCTCTACCGCAGTGGGGACAGCAGGAAAGGGGTCAAGTCTCCCTCTGTAGTATGTAAAAACCAGCACAGTTTGGAGCAGGAGCCATTCATGTACACATGTGCACCCATCGCAGATACACAGAGGTCTGGGGGACAGACCCTGGGAAAATGTGTGTGCACCCTGTATGTGCATATGTGCTTGCAGCTGGAATCCACAAACAGCTGTAGAGACAGGCTCCTGGTACCGCCAAAGTCCCTTCTCTTTTCATTCCTTATCAGAGGATGAAGGACCTCAGCCTCCCTGGGGCAGACGCTGCAGGTGCCCAGGTGTTGAGGCTGCAGATGTGTGGGCACCTCCTCTTCCCTCCTGCTGTGGCGCTACCTTAGTTTTGATTGAGCAGGAAGGACTTCTAGGAGGGAGGGTTCCCCAGAGTCGGGAAGTGGGGATCCTGGGAGGGGTCACCGCGACTCCACCCAGGAGGTGAGGGAGGGGCGGCAGCTGCGCACCGCACCGCATGGACACGGGCACGCGCAGCCCTTCCACAGCAGCGCCTGCCGCCGTTGCTATGGTTACCGGGTGGCCTGCAAGGGGGAGGGGAAGGGGCTTGGCCGGATAGGTTTTGAAGACTCAGACTGGTCAGAGGGTACATTTGGATGCGTTGGAACCTGGGTCAGTGGCCACTGCCCAGGTGTAGCCATGTGTGGGCACTGGGAGGTTCATGTTGCAGTAAATAAAAACGCAGAGGCTTGTGTGCAAGGGGGGTTGCAGTGGAGTGGCTGAGCCCTGGAAGATGGCAGAGGGTGTGGTTTGGGAAGGGGCTGAGCCAGCCTTGGAGAGATGAGCCAGAATGATGGTGGGTTGCTCCCAGGGGTGCTCTTGCCTCCGCTAGCCCTGCCCTGGCCCAGCCCTGCAGGCAGCTGGTCCCACCACCTAGTCTCATCCCAGCCCCTTCTCCCATCAAACTGTGTGACCTTGGGCAGGTGTCTAGATCTCTCGAAGCCTCCATTTGTTTCTATACCTCAGGGTTTGGGAGAAGATTAAATCATTTTGTAAAGCGTTTTAACTCGGTGCCTATAAGGTAGTAAATGCTCCATTTACACGACCTCATCTCTCCCCGATCCGGGCCTCAGTTTTCCCACTTGCTGCTGGGTTTGGAAGTGATCGTGTGACATCTGCAGGAGGGATTTGCCCTGGTCTTAGCCTGAGCGGTTCTCCTGCCTGCCCCTCACCATGGCTCCCCGTTCCCATGGGTATCTGTGGGGAGGAGGGAAGGTAACTGAGTCAGTCGGCGGTTGGGTCAGTTTATGACAGCATACTCAGTGCTTGGCTTGTCCAGGCACACAGTGGGCATCAGTAACCCATAATCAGTGTGCGTGTGCCGGGGGGGGGGGGACCCCAGTGAGCATAGAAGGACGGGAGAGCAGTTGTCACTCCTAAGGGACCAGAATCCTCCTGCGGGACACACCTCTCTTTCCTGAGGTGCAGCACAGAAGCCTCCTTGGCACGAGGGAATGGCTTCGGGTCCTGCTGTTTTGTGGGCAGCTCTATGCACATGCCAGTTTCAGGCTCTGGCAGCAGTGCCTGAGGGATGTGATCTGAGCCAAGGATGGAGCCAATGAGGGCGCGATAATTGAGGGAGGAAAATTAATTGTCCTTAATTTGGCGTAAATCCCAAAGACCTTCTCTGTGTTAGGAATTCAGAGTAGATTCCTGGGACACGAGCTGCAAATGTTTGCACTTCTTCCCTTCTCCTTGATCAGTACCTTCCTGGTAGAGTTGGAGTCAGCTGACTCCTGGACCCTAACTCTGGCAGGCCCTGTCCCTGCCGTCCACCCTCACCTTCACTGCTCAGGAGGGCTTAGCAGGGAGGATTGAGGTCTGGGAGGAACTAGACGGGTGCCCTGGTGGGCTAGGATGGCTCTGGCAGTCCTGTGTGCCCCCACAGAGAGGGTGGGAGGGGAGCCCCAGGCCTTAGGCCCTGCCGTAGCCGTCCTGTGAGAGGATGTCGTAGCAGAGCTAAAGGAAGTTGTTCCACTGTCTGGTGCATCCCAAGACCTGCCTCGTTTCCATCCCCTTTTTCCTTGCCTCTGTTTAACATGTCCCTTTTAAAAATCAGAGCTGAAAGTTAGGACTCTGGGATCATATTTACAGCCAAAAAGAAGCTTGGGTCACGCCTGGGATTTATAGGGCTGCAGGTGGGGAAGCATATTGCCAGCTACCGTTCCAGGAGAGCTGGGGAGGGGAGGCCGTGCTGGAAGTCCTGCTGCTCTCCATCCCCAGACCCCATCTCCTGATGGATCACAGTCTCTGTGGGATGCCCCTGGCAGCTGGGTCAGGGTCAAGGCTGTCATAGAGAATGGGTCGGAGTCAGGATCGAGGGTCGGGATGACTCATTGGCAGCACAGGTGGTGTTCAGAACCAGGGCCAGAACCTAGGCTGTGACATGTGGCTCTGCCGTGGGGTGGAGCTGAAGGCTGGATGCTGGCAATGGTAGGAGCAGACAAGATGGGGGGCCGGGGTGCTGGACAGCACAGGGAACCTCCAGGTTGAATGGGCTATTGATGCCACTGAGTCAGCTGTGAGCCCCATACATCCCCGCATCCAGGTAGCACTTTCTGCTGTGCCCAGGAGAGCATCAATCCTCATTTCTCCCAGGGCCCAGAGAGAGAAGTGCTGACATCTTCAGTCTGAGGCATTGCTTCTCAGACCTGGAAACCAACTTCCTCACAGGGCGGGGTAGGCCCCCTGCAGTCCCCAGCCCTGTGAAGGGTAGGTCTGCACTCAGGACTCAGCTTGGAAGTCAGGGCTCAGGGAGAGAAGAATTTTGAGGATCCCAGCCAACCTGGGCGTCAGGAGCAGCCACCCACAGAGTGGGGTCCTGGCCCTGACACACATGTCTGCTCTTTGTCTGCAGAGGACCAGCTGCCCCCTGGCTTCCCCTCCATCGACATGGGGCCCCAGCTGAAGGTGGTGGAGAAAGCACGCACAGCCACCATGTTGTGCGCAGCAGGCGGGAATCCAGACCCCGAGATCTCTTGGTTCAAGGACTTCCTCCCTGTGGATCCCACCACAAGCAATGGTCGCATCAAGCAGCTTCGTTCAGGTGAGTAGAGGGCTGCACAGACGTGAGGAGAGGTTTGGGGCCCGAACCCAGCACAGCCTTCCCTCTTGGGCCTGAGTGCCTGGGAGCCACAGGAGCCCTCAGCCTGGGACTGACCTTCCAGGGCTGAGCACAGGGCACCCAGTGGGTGGGCTGGATCTTGCTCCAAGCCCACCTGGCCCAGGACGAGAGCTTGGCAGTGAGGGCTAGTCATCGGTGATTCTTTCACCGTCCATCCTGATGCTGTCAGGCTCAGACTTCGGGCCAGTTCTGCTCCTCACAGGACAAGTGTCATGCTCACCCTGGTGTTGGGCTCTGCATAGTTACTGTGGGTGTTCCTCCCCCAGCCTGGCCTGAGAGGGGGCCTGCATTGTGCTTCTCTTTGCTTCTCCAGACGGCAGGGAAAGAGGCCAAAGATGCCTGATTCATCAGGCTCCCCAAGGCTGGACCTCAGAGCTCGGAGCCAGGGAGAGTTGCTGCCATCCCTCAGCCACCAGGGCCACCGGTCTCCTCTGGATGTCTCAGTAGAGCCAGCTCGGAGCCCTGGGAGCGAGGATACCATTTTGACCAGGCAGGAGGTGCCGCCCCATTGATCGATCTGCCTGTGAGGCTCCCGCCAAGATAATTGATTCAGTTTTTGTGGAACGGGGCAGGCGGGAAAGGAGGTTCAGGTTCCACTTAGCTGCATTCGGCATCTGCCGCCGGCATGGCTGGGCCGGCAGGCCTTGGTCCAAAGTCCTCCTGGTAGCTGCGGGATGGGGGCTCGGGCAGGATGGCCAGTGCCGGCCGGCGCCCCGGCTTCCCTGCCCCTGCAGTGCCAGCAGTGAAGGAGGATGTGACTCTGCTCCTTTCAGATCTGCTGCTTCAGAGGCTCTCCTGCCACTCCCTGCGGTGCCCGGGGGGCAGGGAGAGCTGATGTGCCCGACAGGGGCAGGATTCTGGCCCCAGCCACGGCCGCCTGAGACAGCCTATGAAGTGCTAGCTCGTTTAATTTAATTAAAACTCAACAAGATGGAGGCAGCCGTAGAGCAGTTAATTAAAACAGCCATAATCAAGGCAGGAAACAGTCCGGCAGCGTTCCCAGTCGTTGCCCAGCACTGCCCAGCAGCCAGTACAGTTCAGCTCCTCTGCGTTGCCCCCCAACCCCCCAGGCAGGCTCCCCAAGCAGCCCGATGGTCCTCCCCGGAGGTCTGGCCTCCACCCCAATGGCATTGCCTGTCCGTGGAAGCAGTTCTGGGAAGGCACGCTGTCTTGCGCGTGCGTTCATCAAGTATTTATGTAGTGCTTGCTGTGTGCCGGGCCCCGTGCCACCCATTCACTGCCCTGTGAGTTGGCTGCCGCCCAGTGCTCCACCCAGTGCTGCCCAGGCCTCAGCCTCCTCGTCCTCTCAGCAGCAGTTCACACCCTCCCTCCTTGCCCACCACTCCCTCCCAGGCCTCCCTGGCTTTTGTCTTACTTCTCTGTCTGCCCTGCAGACCCCTCTTCCTCTGCTTATTCCTCAGCTGGGGAGCCTGGGAGCCCTTCCCTTGCCCTGTGGACAGAGCCTTTCCCTGGGCCTATTCACCTTTTCCTGTAGCCCCTGGTACTACCTCCTCTCCTGCAACTCCCGGATCTGTCTTTCCAGCCCAGACATCTTCCCTGTGCTCTAGACCAAAAAACATACCTGCCTTCTGACTGCACCCTGACCCTGATGAGTGGTGACCTTCCCAGACAGCCGTACCCTCCTCCGTGCATGGCAGCCTCCCAGCCTGAAACCCTGACTCCGCCTCCGATAGGGAACCACCAGGGCCTATTGGTGCCCTTCCTCTTCTTGCTGCCTTGGCCAGGCCCAGGTCACCAACTCGCCCTCCTCCAGGCTCCCCCCTCGAATCCATCCTCCAGCAGCCGTCAAAGGTTTCTGCTCCTGTCCCTCTGTACTCTGGCACCCTCTTTACCTACATGAACAGGGTACACACCCTTCTCTGTCTCCCCCTGCTCACATCTCTAGCTTTATTTCGTTGGATCCTGGCTGCACCCCTTATGAGCTCTGTGGCCTGTTATTTAACTTCTTTGGGTTTCCGTGTTTTCATCTGTGAAAGGGGTTGCTTTCCCTGCAACCCCTTTCACAGATGAAAACACGGAAATGAGACAGTGGCAGGCAGAGCTTTACTTCCCTGCCTGGTGTATCTTATGGTGAGGGCCGTGGGAACGGGCTTGAGCCACTTGCACTGAGCCCCCCTGACCCCATCCCGGCCCTCTGCTCACATTCGCCAGAATGGAACGCCCCACTCTCCTCCGCCCAAAACCTCCTTTAGGACTCGTCCCACTTGGCATGTGTACCACCTGGCTCCAGCTCTGCTCACTTCGGCTGGGCTGACCTTACAGGGAGGGCCTGGGGCCCTTCTATGAAGTCTCCCCAGTGCCCCCCACAGGCCTGGCTATGGGACAGGTATCTCTGAGCCCTTGTTGATGAATTATTTCACGAACGTGACCTTCAACCTTGTCCCTACGGACTCATGTCTACTCCTTCTGCTTTCCAGGCCCAGGAAGGACCTCTTTGTTAGAACTTTCTGCCCCTGGCAGCTGTGACCTGAGGTTTGTAGGCCCAAAAATCCGGCTTCTAGGATAGTATCAGGTGGTGCCTGAGGGGACTCAGCCATCTCACCTCAGGTAGAGGTAATGGACAGGACTCTCTCCACCACTGCCTGACCCTGGCCCCTGGCCCCTGATCCCAGTAGCCACTGCCCTTTTCCTCTTGTCACTTCAGAATGTGCTGGGGCTGTTCCATGCACATTGACAGAGACATCGGGGCTGTTCCATGCACATTGACAGAGACATCCCTTCTTAGAGTGGAATCAGGCCCTGAGCACTCGGCTGTTTGCAGGGACTTTCACGGTTTACGCATCACCAACAGTTTACAAAGCACTTCCCTGCCTTTGGTTGCGCTGGATTCTCCAGCACCCCTGAGAAGTGGAACAGGCTGTGATTATCATGCCCACGTTATGGCTGAGTTAAGAAGGTCACCTGGGGTCACATGGAAGTGCAGGGCCAGGGAGCTCCCTGTGTGAGGTCCCCCAGGAGCCTTGTAGTATCACCTATGCAGAACCTGGGGTCTGGGGAATGGTTGGGCCCTGCTAGGGCTGCAGAGTGTCACAGTCCCATTGTGTCCAGACCTCAGGCCCCTGCTGGCCAGTTCCCAGAACTCCTCAGGCATCTTTGTTTCAACCCACAGCACATGTCACCAGGGTTAGAGCAGCGCCGGGTAGGAGGCAGCTGGTGGTGTATGTCACGGTGTGAGCTCTGCTCCCATAGGCGTGTTCCTCACTGAAGGGTTGTGACCTGCTACAACATGAGTCTCTTGGAGAGTTTGAACTTGAGAGCCAGTGTGGGCCCAGCAGGCATGGGACAGGCTCAGAGACAGTGGAAATCGAGTCAAGAGCAGGCAGTGTCACCGGGGCAGTGAGTGGGGACTCACCTCCCACATGGGGCTCTGAGAGGAGCTGTTGGCCACCTGCTGTGCCTGGACAGAGCCTCAGTGGGCATCCTGTGCTCCACTCATCCCGGTGGCCTGAGTGTGTGAGCCGCCATCCCGTCATGGTTTACGCATCGAGGACCACATAACATACACGTCCGCCTGCTCACCTTCCACACACCCCCAGCACCTGAGCCGAGACTGAGGTGCTAGTGTATGGCTGCCAGAGGAAGCCCACAGACCCCAGATTGGAGTGGGTCTGAGCCCCCTTCCCTCACTCTGCTGGCCAGCCTCAGCCTGTCCCCCCATTCTGCCCTGCCATCCATCGGACGTACTGTGGGCTCGTGGTCACAGTTTCCCTTTGGCCTGAGCACCCTGGCAGCTCACAGGCAGTGCTGACTCCCAGGATCCCTCTAGTCGCTCACAGCCACCTTGTGAAATGGAAATGGCAGATTCTTATTTCACTTTAATGGAAAAATGACTATTCTGAGATGTCCAGAGGCTGATCACACCGCAGGTTAGGTTTTAATTTCTTTTTTAATTTTTTAAATCTACTCCACCTGTGGATTTGGGTGGCCAAAACTGATTTTAAAGAAAGGAAGGGAGTAGGAGAACCAGCAATGTGAGAGAGAAACATCGATCAGTTTGCCTCCCTCACACACCCCGACTAAGGATCAAATCCACAACCTGGGTTTGTGCCCTGACCGGGAATCATATCCACAACGCTTTGGTGTACATGATGCTCCAACCGGCCAGGGTGCAAGTTGGGTTTTAGAAGAGCTGAGGCCAGGAGCTAGGGTCCCAGACTGGACTGTTTACACGGCCACCCCCGCCCAGGTCAGGCTGGACTGCAGGAGTGGGTCAGCGGTTGTCAACTTTTTGATCTCAGGACCACTAATTGTAAATATCAGAAGACCTCAAAGAGCTTTTGTTTGGGTGGGTTTCATCTATTGCTTTTTGCCATATCAGATAATAAGACTGAGAAGATTTAAATATTTGTTACTCTACTTTAAAATAACTTAAAACCCCATTACACGTTAAGATAATTAATATAAATTTAATGAAAAATAATGATATTTTCTCAAACAAAACGTTTAGTGAGAAGAGAGCAGCATTGTTGTACACTCCTACAGATCGTCTTTAATTTTGGGCTTGCTAGAGGACGGCTGGCTTCTCACGTCTGCTGCTGCGTTCGGTCGGTTGCGATATCGCACATCATGGAGCCTCTGGAAAACTCCACCACATGTTTATGAGAGAACAAGAGTGAAAAAGGCAAATAATTTCTTAGTCTTATGAAAATTATTTTGACCTTGTGGACCCCCTGCCAGGATTTGGGGGACAGTGAAGGTCTGTGGACCGAGTTTGGAGGGTCATTGTGACTATGGCTCTTTCTAGACAATCTCTGCCCCGATAGCTGCCTTTGCCTTCTCTCTAGCCTCTGTGTTTGCAGGAGGGCCCTGAGCCAGACAAACCGAGTCCATTCCTGCCACTTCACTCAAAAGCTATGTGATCTTGAGCTTTGGGCAGGTCACTTGGTGTTTCTCAGCCTCTGTTTACTCATTCCTCCGTTGAGATGGAGAATTCCTCCTGGGCGGGTGAGGGATGAAAACTCCTGGGTGTGTGTCATCAGGTCCATGGGATAGTGCTCAGTTTTGTCTCTTGGCACACTTCCCTCCCCCGGAAGTGGACAGAGAGGAGCAGGGGAAGCCGTGTTGGGCCTGGGCCCACCCCCGGGCTCCTTGCTCCTCTGGATAAGGGAGAAGGGGCCTTTGCACAGCCTCAGAGGAGGCCCCAGTTGGGCAGAGAGCCTGCTCAGACCTCACGCTAGCCCTGCATTGGGCATTTGGAGGGTCAGCACTTGGCCCCCTCCACTACTGCTCCCAGGGTGACAAAGCACTGAACAGACAGGGTAGGCACTGGCCTCTGGCTCTCGCCAGTCAGGTTGGGGAGAAGCTCAGTAGTCACTCAGTTTGTAGAGGGTTGAGTGGGGTTTACAGGGTCTGCCACTAGGTTGTAAGCTCAGCAGGGTGAGCTGGTGTGTTTGTTCAGGGAGACCTGGTGATCACCTATGGTGAGCCCTCCTTTTTGCCCTTCTGTCTGCGTAAATGCCCGGGTTT
Source organism: Murina feae (assembly GCA_004026665.1). NCBI lineage: Eukaryota > Metazoa > Chordata > Mammalia > Chiroptera > Vespertilionidae > Murina > Murina feae. The sequence goes on along the minus strand of PVJC01002118.1, from coordinate 45,390 downwards.
GTTTGGGTAAGTGCTTTGTTTTGAAATCTACCCCACCTGTGGATTTGGGTGACCCTGCAGGGTAGAGTTGCTACCTCTTTTCTTCACCTCCCCCCTCTGCTGGCCTCAGCCAGTAGGGTCTGCAGGAACCCTGACTCACCATCCTGATGCCCATCACCCCCAGCCTTGTGACCCCCACTTCACTCCCCCACTCCTCAGAGTAGTGCCAGTGACCCGGGGGCCACAGCTGCACCCTCACTCAGCTCTGGTGCTTGCACACACATTACCTGCGTCAGCCCGACTCAGGCCTCAATTTCTCTTTGTATATAAGGCCCTTTCTCGCGTTTTATTTTATCTGATTTGGCTTTTTGTGGCTTTCCTTCCTTTTGTACTAATGCTTCTCTCTGATCTTATTTGCATTCAAATTACCTCGCCAGGTGGTTCACCAATTAGAGGTAAGAATGCTGTCCGTGCATCTCGCCTCGCCACACCTCGCCACTGCGTCACCACCACTCCATCCCGTCCCGTCCCGTCCGTCACCTCCCCCATCCCCATCCTGACCTCTCCAGCCTCATCTCCAGCTCTGGCCCCTCAACACCACCAGCCACCACACACATCCACACTCGGTCATTCCCTCCTGTGGACTCATCCATTGCAAGTCTGGATTGTGAAGACAGCTGAGCCCTACCTTGGGGACGGAGAGCCCTGTGGCCCGGCCTCCCAGGCCAACCCCCCAGAAGGGCTCCTGCAGTGAAGCCAAGCCCTGGTCCTCAAGGTTGGCCCAGAGGGAGAGTCTTCCTATGCGGTGGGGGAGCATGACGAGGCCTTTCCTTTCCTCCCAAGACCCTCCTTTGTCGTGGGTCCCTTAATTAGCTTAACTTCCTTTAACATCCTGGCCCCATGGTAAAAGAGGGGCCATCCCGTAAGTGCCTCAGCCCAGCACACACTAGGAGGAACAGGCAGTGAAGACTGTAGTGTAGGTGGAGGGGTGACAGCTGAGAAATACAGGTCCTGTGTGACTAGACCCCTGACCTGTTAACCCCTGGCTGCATTCCTGCAGGAGCCCAAGGGTTCAAAGCCCTGACTCTGGACTAAAAGATTCGGGTTCAAGTGTGACTCACCACCTGTGTTACCTTCAGAAAATCGATTCCTCTCTCAGAAATCTACGTCCTCCTTTTTAAATTGGGGCTAAGACCCCACCTCATGGGACTGTGAGGATCAGAGGAGAGGATAAGGATTTGGGCAGCGTCTGGCACAGAGCGGACACCTTGCAAAGTGGTTGCTTAGTTGCTCCTCTAACTGTATTTACACACAGCATTTTCTTCCCACCTCACAAGTGTCCTTGGGCACATCTTAGTCCCTCAGAGTTCAGGGCCAGGGTGGTCTCAGGACAGAAGTTGGGGCTGGGAAGAACTGCTGCCACCCTATGGAGATTGATTCCAGAATTGGGGTTTCTGTGTACAAATAGGCTCAGGGTCTGTGTTGGGTCCCCTGACCAGTCCTGGCGCTCAGCGCAGGAGCATCTCCTCGCCCAGCAAGGCTCTTACCCAGGCACTGCTTCCTGTTCCTGTCTGGCACCCCTCCCGCCCCAGCTGAGCTGAACTTAGTGCAGCCCCCCTGCCAACCCCCATCTGTTTGAACATTTTCTGTAACAGTGTCCATCCATCCCATGAACATGACCTGTCGGGTGCCCATTGGGCTGCTCTTGCAGGAGAAGGGTATTTGGCATGTACCCTGGGTCCTCACGCTCCCTGATGCCCACTGAAGCCAGGACCACAGAGCAGGCCAGCCCTGTGCCTACATCAGGACTGAGCCTGGGAAGCCCCTTCTCCCATCTCCAGCTCCCAAACCCCTGGGTGTTCACAGCCCCTCCTGCTGCCCTGGGTCTGGGTGGTGGGAGAGGGACGTCAGGCAGTAGAGGGGCTGCAGCTTGGTCCTCCCCGGAGGCCTGGGCTGTGAGAGCGTGGCTTGGACCTCTTCCTTTGGTTCCTGTCCAGACCAGACAGTTGGGGTCCACAGGTTCTGTCTGTGTCCTCTGGGCCCTGGGAGGGGCAGGCTGTTAGGGTCACTCTGGCTGTTGTGTACAGGCGGTGGTTTTCTGTCAGGCTGTGTCCTGTGGGTTTATTCACTGTCCATTGGACTGTCCTCTGTGGGTGTGATTGTCTGTCGGCTTGTTCCAGGGAAGCGGTGTTACCTGTGCCTCAGGGAGTTACCGTCAGAGTTTGCCCAGTGTGCTCTCATGGGCAGTTTCCTCAAGTGTTTATTGCCAGGATTGGGGAGTGGCCAAGTCATGTGGTTTCACTCTCCCACCACCACCCTCGTGCTGGGCTCCCCCACCTGGACCTACCAGGATGGGCCCCAAGCCCAAGTTTCCTCCACCCTCTGTGAGAGTCCTTTTCAACTGCCGCCCACCCCCCCATCCTGGCTCCTGTCTGTCCGTCTGCAGCCAGAGCAGCCCCTCAGGACGCCGGCCCGGGTGGGAGCTACAGCCTCCATTAGCCTCCTGAATTATGCAGGAGCCGTGGTGGGTCGAAGCACTTTAGTGGGACCAGGCTGAGGAGAGGAGCCGGAATGGGTGGGGCCAGTGGGAGGGGGTGGGATGAGGGGAGGATGGGTGCTGCGAGCAGAAGCAGCTGGACACCAGGCCCCCAGGGCAAGCCCCTTCCTTCCTGTGGGATTCTGGTGGGTGGCAGATTCCCAGGCTCTTGCCCGGTGAGGGCATTGCATGCTTGCACATCCTAGGCCAGCAGGTCTGCAGGCTGTTCCCTCCCACGCCTGGTTCTGCGTGGCCTGGCACAGCCGAGAGCATTAATGGGGATGCTCCCTGGCAGACAGGCTTCAGTATTGGCCGGAGGGTAATGGACAGTCAGTGGCTGGCAGTAGAGCCCCTGGCAGAGCCAATGGGTGAGGCAGGATTGTGCCTCAGACTACAACCCTTGGTTCCAGCCAGGAGGCCACTGGGCTAGTCAGGGAGAGCTTCCTGGAAGCAGCACTGACTTTGGGGTGTGGCCCCGATGTCTGCAACATCTGATCAACACAAGCCACAAATGCTATCAAGACTCCTCCCCATGTCCTAGGCCTGAACCTTGTCTCTATGTCCCCACAGGTGCCTTGCAGATTGAGAGCAGCGAGGAGTCAGACCAAGGCAAGTACGAGTGTGTGGCGACCAACTCTGCAGGCACACGCTACTCGGCCCCCGCCAACCTGTATGTGCGAGGTAAGGACTCGGGCGTTGCAGTGCGGGCCCTGCCTCCAGGGAGCTGAGCTGCCCCTGCTGGCCGTGGACACATGGGGGCTGCCGAGCCCAGGCTCCTTCTCCGCCTCTTTCTGCAGCTGTCACAGCAGCAGCAGCAGCAGCGCCCTCTGAACAAGCTCACAGTGTCCACCACCACTCTGCCTTTCTTCCCTGCAGGCCTTGGGAAGCAGCCACTCTTGGGAGCATTTGTATCTCTTATAGGTCCTGCGCATGGGCCCAGAGCCCCATGGGAGTCCAGAGCCTTCCGAGCAGACGTGTCTGTGTGTGTGTGTGTGTGTGTAGCCACACACATTAGTGTGTAAACGTGCACACCTGCCTAGTCTTCCTAGAGTCTGCCCTTCTCCGTTTCCCCCATGCAGGGTGGGCTCCAAGCCAGGTGTGCCTACCCTCTGGCCAGGTCTGCCTGGGGCCTTCCTGGAGGGGAAGCCAGCTGTGCCCTGTTACCAACCAGGACCCTTTTGTAGGGGGTCAGGCTGAGGCAGCCCTGCAGGTGATCACCTACTGTGTTCCAGATGTTCCTTGCTGAGACTGAGTGGCTTGTGCATTTTCGCAAGTCCAGATACCCAGCCGAGAGGGCCTGGGGACTGTTGTGGAGTGTCCAGCCTCTGCTGTGCTCACAGCCCTAGGGCAGTTAAGCTGGCCACCTGCTGCTTCCTATGAACACGCTGAGTCTGGTGTGCATTTATGCCCGGCAGAGGCCCTGGGAACCCCTCGTCCCTCCCACCGTCCCCTCCTTTAGCCCTCCTGCACAGATGGGCAGCATTAAAAGTGACACCAGCTTCCTCGGGGACCTGTAACGGGAAGTGGATGTGGCTTCCTCACGGTGATGATTTCAGCACGCCCCGTGCTCAGTGCCTCTCACGAGGTCTGTCTGCCTACCCACCCAGGGCCCGGCATGGGGTGGGGCGATGGCAGTGGCCCATCCCACTCTTTGGGGCCACATGGTCAGACAGGGCAAAGACCACCTTATGGAAGAGATGCTCCATGTCAGGGCACGGGTTACTGAGAGGCTACAGGCTGCCAGCCCGTTTGGTGATGAGCATATTATGCTTCATGGGAGTTGGTGTGGGATGGGAGGTCCGCACTGGCCCCCTTGTCAGGTATGCTGCTCCTTGAGGCTCACCTGAGCCATCCCAGCACCTGCCTTCAGGAACGGCATCAGAGCAAGGAGACCTGGAGCACCCAAGCCCCCTAAAAGGCCAAGGGGAGGGTTGTAGATTGCCCAGCCTTCCCCCTACACTACTCCAGGTGGAGCTTCTGACAGGTCCCCTCTGAGAGACGAGCAGCCGGAAAGAACCTTCCTTGCCGAAGACCTGTCCCCTCCCACCTGGGCCTTTCCACATGCCCGGTGGTCCTAACCAAGCGTTTCTTGGGGCAGAGCTGCCAGAGGCTGTACAAAGGCAGGAGGGGGCCCAGACCCATGGTGGATGGACCCTGCATTGCCATCAGGGGTGGGGAGGGGGCAGCTTTCTCTGAAGTCACCATCACACTGGCCTCAGCCCTGAGAAAGGACAGCGGGTCTCTTTGGGGATGACCTGAGCTTGACTGCCCCAGCCAGCAGCTTCAGCGCTGACCAGGGAGCTCTGACCCTCAGCCCCTTGGAGCTTCCCTGTCTGTAGGGCCCCCGCTGTCCATACTTGGTGGACTCGGGCAGGACTCTGACTGGCTCTTGCCATGGCCTGTCCCCTACTGCTACCCCCAACCAGGTCTTTTGGAATTGCCTTCTTGGTCTATTGCCACAAGCCTTCAGGGCAGGGCATGTGGGGTCCTTTAGTTCTAGCCTCATTTGGCGTGGGACCCTAAAACAGGCTGTTTCAACCTGGCTCTGGTTATCTTTGCCTCTCTCTGTCACACATGCGTTCCCTGGTCTCTCAGGGCCAGTCCTGAGTCTCTGTCCCCAGGCCCCACCTGCACTTGCCCTGCTTTGCCGGGAGCAGCCTGCTCTACAGCCCCAGGACAGGCCCTCCCTTCCAGACTGTAGACACTTGGACAGCCCTGCTCCTCAGGTCCTTCCTCCGGTCTCTCTCCCACCCTCATCTCAGTCCTGGCACAGCCCCTGCTTTCTGCCCCAGCTCCTCTAGGGCAGCTCCCGTTGTGCTAGCCACCAGCTCCGTGTCCTGAACCCCAGTGCTGGTCTGCATCCACTCGCCCCCACCTCCCAGCAGAGCAGCTCTCTGTTACCCTCTAGGCCGCGGGCACCAGCTATCAATACCTAAACCTCAGCATCCAGAGAGTGTGATTCCATCCCAGGGTTTCTCAACTTGGGCACTATTGACGTTTCAGGCTGGTTAACCCTCCGTTGTGTGGGGCTGTCCCGTGCATTGTTGTCAGCTGTTTAGCGGCATCTCAGGCCCACTAGATGCCCGTAATACCCCCTCGGCATGACAATTCAGAATGTCTCCAGACCTAGCCCGGTGTTGCCTGGGGGAATCCCTGCGGGTGAGAACTGCGCTCCATGGACGGCCTCCCATGGGCAGTCATCTCCATCCATCTCTTGTCCACTAAGCTCGAGGTCATGTCTCCTCCTCCGATTTGGCTTCAGTGTCTACCTCACATCCTGCCTTTTATCCCCCAGACTCTCAGGGCTCCCACTGCCTCACTGAGACCCTGCAGTTGCTGCATTTAATGGGACAGCGAGTGTAAAGTTCCCGGCATGTCGCCAGGCACGCAGGAAATGCTTGGCAGTCAGTAGCCACTGATGCTGGCAGGATAGCACTCGTGGGGGAAGGATGCATCATCCAGTTACTCTGACTTTGCTCATAGTTGCCCGCAACGCCACCCACAGTCTCGCGGGCCCAGGCATGCCTGGTGGGCCAGCCTCTCTCCCTCACCATCTGACTTCCCCCTGAGTGACTCACTCTCGCCTTCCATCCCCAGCGTTTCTCTCTTCCAGCTCTCAGGACCTACAGCTGCCAGGAGCCAAGGCAAGGCCACACCCTCTGCAGACTTTCTGCCCTTGACTTTCCCCTTCTCTGCAGGGAGCTGGCCACTAGGTCACAACGGTCTCTAAACAGGGCGATGTCTTCACAGCTTTTCTCCCCACAGGTGCCCAGACGAGCTTCTTACACTAGTGCCATGCAGCATGGGGCCTCCTCAAGGTGGTGGGATCCTTGTGCCTCGTGTGCTTCATGGGTCTGTGGGCTGGGTGGGCCCTGACTCTCGAGCCCAGCTCTCTGGGTCTGTCCAAGCCATGGGCTGTGCCCCACTTCCACCCCTCCCAGTCCCGCCCTTGGAGTCCCAGCCCCCGCCAGGGGACTCAGCCCTGTCCACTGCGTCCTCCATGAGTCCTGAGTCTTTCGTGAGCGGCGTGGTCCGCGCGCACCTGTGTGCACGTGCGTGTGCGTGGGGCCCAGGAGTCTTGTCTTGTCTCCGTGCTGTGTGGGCAGGTGAAGGTTGGCCTGTTTTTACTCTCTCTGTGTTTCTCCTTGTCTTTTTTTTATTCCCTCCTCATCCTCATCGCACTCTGCCATCAACCCAAACTCTCATCTCTCAGATCCGCGAGAAGGTTGGTCCTTTTCACTTCTTATCCATCTACCGTTCTCCCGTCGACGGGATGCTCCCGCCTGTAGGGACCAGCGGGCACGGCCAGCTCCCTGGGCTCGCTCCAGCCTGGCCTGCCCGCCAGTCGGGCTCTGCCGTCTATTGTTTGGGCCAAAAGGCGGGCAGGACCAGGGGTGGATGGGCAGTTCCCCTTGCCCCGCATGTTCCTGCTGCTTGGGTCCCTGATACACCTGTGTCTGCATGTTCCTTTAGTTGGGCTGCCCTGCAGGGTTGGGCGAGTCTGGTGCATGGCACGAAGCTGCACTTCACCGTTGTGCCCGGGCTAGGCCAGCCGTCTGTCCCAGGTGAAATTCAGGTGGGGTATGGGAGTGAAGAGCTGAGCTGCTCTACGTGTGCCTGGGGCCTTCCAGCCACTTAACTCCACATTTGCCTGAGCTCAGCTGAAACCCCTGGGAAGACAAAGGAAAAAGGCTCCTCTGGAAGGAGCTCACCCCTCCAGATCATGCAGCACAGGACAGAAGTCCTGCAGCACGTGCCTTGTCCTGGCCCCAGCCGGTAGAGCAGCAGCCCTGGTGTGCCTCCTGAGCTGAGTGTCCCTGCCTGTCTCTGGCCCACTAGATGCCCGTAATATGGGTGGCACATGGTAGGTGGTATCATGGCTCTGCGAGGATATCTCCTACACTCTTCTTGTCTCTTTCCTCTCTGGCCAGACCCAAACGAAAAGCTTCCCACCTGTCCCAGGCCCCTCTCTCTGCCCGAGTCTGTCCGACAGCTCCCATTTCCTCAGCCCCATGCTGGATCACACCTCGAATGCTCGACTGCAACTTTGAGGCCTACTTGGGAGCCCTGAAGAGGCCCTGTCCCAGCCACAGGTTGGAAAGGGCTTCCTGGACACTCCGCTCCAGCCCTTCCCAGAGCAGACTCACATGGGCTGTTCTCAGCCCACCCGCAAGGTTCTTCCTGTGCCCCGTGGTCTGAGTGGTAGAGGAGGCCCACCTGCCCATGGAGCTTTGGGCTGAGCCCCAAAGAGCTGAGCTGGGCCCACCTGGTCCCCTCTGAATCATCTCTGTAGCTTGAGTTTCCTCCATGAGGGAGAGGGAGCCAGCTGAGAGGAGGGCTGCAGCCTCAGCTCAGATATCAGCCCTGAGCATCCAGCCATATGCACTCCTGAGCTCTGGGGCATTTGGGTTACACCATTTCGCTGACCGGGCGATCTGCCCGTGCAGTCAGAAAACAGCTCTCAGCAGAGACAGCGCAGCCTGCAGCTGCATCCTGCAGCTGCATCCCTGTTCGCCCCTTTCGCCCACCCTCTTGGTCCCTTGTCCCCTTGTCCCTTCCCCTCCCCCTCAGTGGTCCCACCAAAAATAAGCACAGGCACAAATATTTAACAGGAAGGCAGAAGTGAGTTCCTAAATATTCCGGAGGGATTTGCTGGGCTGGTAATTTGTTTGGCGCTGATAATTACATCTTACATTTTTCCAGCTTTACTTAAAACTGTGCGCCGCGTGCGCCGGCATTTAATTACTGCTCTGCGGCAGCCACAAGGTTATTTATTAAAGAGTTATTTTATCTTGATACAGTGGATCCTGCCCCTTTATCCCCCCCTTAATGTTGTGTTATTTTCATCAGAGAAATTTCCGCGCGTGAATGCAGATTGCGGGGCGACCTCCCCCTGCTATTAGGCTGTCATGCCGCTGAATGCTGGTGTCTCCGAGCGCCGCCCCGCCCCATTATAGGGGTTGTCAGCGCAAATAATTAGACTTAAAAGTTACAGCTAAAATATAATCCAGAAATGGCAGGGCCCTGTTTTGGAAACTGTCTATAAAATGTCAGCACTCAGGATGCAGGGGGAACAGTAAGGGACCGGCATTGTTGGCGCTCAGGATTAGACCCTAAGTGCATTTTTTCCAGCTCTGGGTTTTCCTTCTCTGCCGTTGCTTCTGTCAATAGACTGAGTCCAGGTTGAGTCCTGTCCCTTTTGGAGGCCTCCTGTCTGGGATAGCAGGAGGAGTGACAGCGGGGCTGCTGTAGTGAGGCGCCTGTGGGCTGTGGGAATGGGGGTGGTTGTCCAAGCAGGTCCAGGATGCATGGCCCCCTGGGCACTGGCGATCCCAGCAGGTTGCCTGTCTCTCGCCTCCCTTGCCATGTGGCTGAAGTGCGGTGTCCTTGAGAAAGTGTCCAGGTTCGCACACCCAGGAGTGTCTGGGCTGGAGGCCCTTTCCTGCTGCGAGGGATGACACTGGAACAGAATACCTTGTCCTCGGGGGACTTTGGGGAATAAAGTCCAGTCAGCTTTCCACGCTGCTTAGGTTGGAGCTCAGGGTTTATTGATCAAGGACCTACTTCCTTTTCCTGGGCTTTCTGTTCTTGTGGTCAGGGATCTGCCCAGACCCCAAGATTCTGCCACTGACGGGGGTCAAGCCTGCAGCCGGGAGCTCTCACCTGACACAGGCTCCTACGTCCCACCCACGTGCCGCCTGGAGAGCCTTGCCTAACCCAGAAACAAACACGCTTCAGAAGCTTCTCTCTGGAGTCACCAGGTGTCTGTTTTCACCCTGTCAGCCAGGGCTCAGAAGGGTATGCACTTTCCACCAGGCAGACCGACTTAGTGCCTGGGTAAACCCAGGCATGTCAGTAAAGTATCAGTCTTTTTAAAAATCCTCACCCAAGGATATTTTCGGACTGATGATTAGAGAAAGTGGAAGAAAGAGGGGAGGGAGGGAGGGGCTGGTGGATGGGGGAGAGGATCAAGGATCAAGCTTGCAACCGAGGTATGCACCCTTGACCGGGAATTGAACCCAGGACCCTTTGGTCCGAGGGCCGAGGCTCTAACTACTGAAAAAGCCGGCGGGGGCTAAAATATCAGCCTTAAGCCAGTCCACTTGACTGTAATTGGAAGGTGATAGCCATGGAAACCTTTGGCACATAGCAGGTGCTCCAGGGCGGTTTCCCTTCCCTGAAATGCCATGAGCGGGGAAGAGATGAGGCAGTCTCTTGCTGAGAGTAGAGAAGATTTGGTCAATTAAAACTGCCCCTGTGCTGTGCTGGACCCTGGACCCTGGACCCTCTACACGCCTGGGCCTGGTCTGCACACAGACCTGCCTGCGCCTCTGCTCCTCGGGCCTCGCTCCAGAGGGCAAGGGGTACCCGCCCCACCAGGCTGCCCACTGCTCCTTTCCATGCCTCTGGACCTCACCTTTGTGCCATCTGTGGAGCGTGTGCACAGGGAGCTGGGTCGCGGCTTCCTCTTGCCAGCCGAGGTCCGGGGTCCACCTGTTCTCTGCCACACAGAACTGCTTTTCCTGCAACCTGCTGTTGTCATTCGGTGTAGACTCCCAGCTTTAGGACACATGGCAGAAACCCACTTGTATGAGCTTAATCGAAACAAGGAAACCATCTAGCCTTACCAAGCTGGAGAATGTAGAAGTAGATTTGGCGCCAGGCAGGACTGGATCCAGGCATTGAAAGTTTGCGTGGGCTTTGCCTGCCTTGTCTCTTAGCTCTGCTCCCTTCCGTTAGTTCACAAGCAGGTCCTCTTGTCTTGTGAAAGATGGTCCCCGGTCCCCTAAGCTTAGCCACCATAGTAGCGAATCATTTTTGCGAAAGTCTAAAGGCTGCATGTTGTTAGCCAGGCCTGGGTCACTTGCCCCACATGGCAAGGACAGGTTGGTTCCCCTGAAGGAAATAAGGATGCCAGTTCTAGAAGGTAGAGTGGACTATGTCTGTGAGATGTGCTGAGACCCCGGTGAGCCTGGGGACACAGGGAAATGAGCAGGCCTGGGACATTGGTCATTCCTGATCTGTTTAGGCGACTGGCAGTGTCTCTGTTTTGTCTGGAGGCCTCAGAGTGAGATGGTGTAGGTGGAGTTGAGGCCGGGGCTGGGTAAGGTAGGGTTCTGTTCATCTGGGCTGAGGAGTCATTGGGGACCCATGCAGAAGTTTTTTAACGGGGAAGTGATGTGAGCAGATTTGTGCCAACTGTTTGTTGGAGTGCCAATTATGGGAGGGGGCCCAGGGGATGACGAGGCAGGAGAACAGTGAGGAACCCAATGCAGCAATCCAGAGAGAGGTGGTGGTGCCTTAGACCTGGGGATACCACTTACTGTGGGTTTGGAGAGAAGTTCGTGGGTCTGAAAGATGTTTTAGGCAGTGTGGTAATAAGGCAGGTGATTTACTCACTGTGTATCTGGTCCCCGGGCCACGGCTTGACCCTGTGCAGTGAAGTCAGAGGTTGGACCGCGTGGTCTCTGCACTTGTTTCCAGCTCTGATTCTGTGGCTTTAGGCTGTGCAAGCAGCAGAGCCTGCAACCCACAGTGGAGGTGCCCCTGGTGGGGCACCATGGTCTTGCATGCCCAGGCTCCCCAGCAAGGGTCCTCTGGGACCTGCACTCCCAGTGGTGCCCTCTGGTCATTTAGCCTTGCTGCCTGCCTTCTCCAGCCCTGTCTGCAGGGGTGCCCATGCAGGACACACACTAGCCTCTGCCCACCAGCTGCATGACCCGTCTGCGTGCCAAGCATGCCTGCCAATGGCTAGGTCTTGCCTGCCTTCCCCTTCTCTGCATGTTCGGAATGTCTGTGCCAAGCTTGCAATTTGGGGGCGGGAGGTCACTGGGCTGCACCTTGGACTGAGAAGCTCAGAACAGCTTCTGGTCTGCGGGACCCAAGGCTGGAGGTTGTGGCCAGACACAGCCACCCTCCCCCTTGAGATCCTGTTCATTGGCATGGAAAGCCGTCTGCTCGGCACCCTCATCATGTTACTGCCATCATCATGCCCATCCTGCCCGTGGACCACGTCCCTGGCCCTACCCGACCCTTTGCCCCTGCCCAGGCCCTCCTGAGGGGCAGCCCCTCCCATTGGGTTCCTCGGCGGTGCCTTGAGCATGGCTGAGGTCCCAGCAGGTGGCATGCCACTACCTTGGGCTTGGAGGTAGAGGCAGTTACTCCAGAGAAGGTGGCCGTGTCACTCACAGACTGAACCTCTGCCCTGCTCCAGCCATACTCCAAGGACCCTCTACCGTAGGGTGCCTGGACTTCTCTCACTAGTGCCCCGCTCACCCCTCTGGAGACCCTTGGTGGGGGGTGGGGAATCAGGAGCAGGTAGGGGCAGGCACTGGAAGGTGACCTGGATTGTGGCCTTGAGTAGACCTGGCCTTTGCGCCGAGTCCCTGTATGACCCGGGGCAGATGGACTCTTCTGGGCCTCAGTTTCCTAGGCTGTAAAACGAGAGCTTGGTTGTGGAATCTCGTGTTCCAGACAGTCCCCGAATATAGGTGCCGCTTCTAGCCTGAAAGTGGGGTGGGGGTGGTAAGCCAGGGCCCAGGGGCTCCGCCCCTCCCATCTCCGAGGTGGGATTGGCTCTGGCAAGAGGGGCTTCCTGGATGAGGGGCCCCTGCCCTTCCGTCCTCCTGCATCTCCTGCCCAGCCTGTGAGTGCCTCTCTCCTCCTCCCGCAGTGCGCCGTGTGGCTCCTCGTTTCTCGATCCCTCCCACTAGCCAGGAGGTGATGCCGGGCGGCAGCGTGAACCTGACGTGCGTCGCCGTGGGCGCACCCATGCCCTACGTGAAGTGGATGATGGGTGCCGAGGAACTCACCAAGGAAGACGAGATGCCAGTTGGCCGCAACGTGTTGGAGCTCAACAACGTCGTGCGTTCCGCCAACTACACCTGTGTGGCCATCTCCTCGTTGGGTATGATTGAGGCCATGGCCCAGGTCACAGTGAAAGGTGAGCACCAGGGTGCACGGCTGCTGTGGGGCTGGGCCGGGCCACGTCGTCGCTCTCTCCAGGGTGCGTCGGCTCTGGGGTCCTCCTGGCCCTCCGTAGTGGAGGGAGGGGTTTTTGTTAATAGTCTTCATAGTAGCTAACCGGTACTGAGTCCTGAGGGCAGACGCAGGCTGGGAAGTACAGATTACATTACTCGGTCCCAGTGTCACCCTGGGGGGTAGATAGTCTCATCATCCCCTTTTGCGAGTGAAGAAACGGAGATGCAGGGCCCACAGAGTAATAACGGAGCAGCCACTTGAGCCCTGGGAGGTCTGACTCCACAGCACGCGTGCCTTTCTGACCCTGTGTGTGCCAGACTTGGGTTTCCCAGCCGCTCAGCAAGGAGGAAGTGAAGTTAGATAAATAGTAGCCGAGGAGGATGTTGGCTCCCAGGAGCTCTGGAACGGGCCCTCGTCTATAGCAGACCCCTCTGCGCTTCCGCTTCCACGCAGCCCCTCTGAGCCTCCCCGCCCTCCTGCAGCTTGAGATCTGTTACAGATCTGTGTAACAGGCACAGCAGAATCGAGCCACTCCCTTTGAAGAAAGGGAGAAAGCCTTCCAGTGCCTCGCCAAGGCTTTTAGGATAAAGACCGGGGATCCCCACTGCAGCCTCCTCGCTGCTGCCCACCCCACGCCAGTGCTCCCGGCTCCTCACCCGGCCCTGGCCGTCGCTGTCCCATCTTGCTGTCGGGGTCTTAGCTCTGTGAGACCTTCCCTGGTCACCCATCTAAGGAGATTCCCTGAGCTTTTTCCCCGTCTAGCACCTTGCTCTCTTCTGTCCTTGCGCGTACCGGAGTCGTCATCAACGTGTTGATTGCAGCTCTCGCACTGGAATTTAAACTCCGTGAAAGCAGGGACCTATCTGACGGGTGCCCTTGGCCCTAGCCTAGTGCCTGACACGCAGTGATTTGGTGAATGTTGACTGTGGACCTGGAACTTCTCTATCTTTAATTTAAGCCAAGTCACCGGGTCTGTGGGGCCAACAGCCCGTCACTCTTTCTAAAGCCCAGGGCCACTCCCTGAGGACATGTCTCCCCCCTCCCCAGGCTCTATTACGCATAGGGACCAACAGGTGAGTCCAGGCAAGCTGCAGAAGCAGGTCCCTACCCGCCAGCCTGTGTGCCTCCCATCTGCATGGGACACGTCATGTCTTGATCTGATTGTCAGATGAGTCACAGGGGCTGATGTGAGGATCCAGGGAGTCCCAGACGTGACGTGCCTAGACCCAAGGCCCCTGGAGGCACTGACAGGCACTGTCCCCGCTAGGCACCCTCCGAGGTCACTGCACACATTCCAGGCCATTCTTCAGGTGGGCTGTGGGGGTCAACTACATTTTGGTTAGATGGCCCCCGAGAGCAGGGTTGGTGCCTGAGGTAATGACCTCAGGTAACCCCGAGCCTCCCACTTTGTCCCCAGCTTTACCGAACCCTCCAATTGACCTTGTGGTGACAGAGACAACGGCCACCAGCGTCACCCTAACCTGGGACTCCGGGAACTCGGAGCCTGTGTCCTATTATGGCATCCAGTACCGTGCATCGGGCACGGAGGGCCCCTTCCAGGAGGTGGACGGTGTGGCCACTACTCGCTACAGCATTGGCGGCCTCAGCCCCTTTTCGGAATACGCCTTCCGTGTGCTGGCGGTGAACAGCATTGGGCGAGGGCCACCGAGTGAAGCAGTGCGGGCACGGACAGGAGAGCAGGCGCCCTCCAGCCCGCCGCGCCGTGTGCAGGCGCGTATGCTGAGTGCCAGCACCATGCTGGTGCAATGGGAGCCGCCTGAGGAGCCCAATGGCCTAGTGCGGGGCTACCGCGTCTACTATACTCCTGACTCCCGCCGCCCCCTGAGCGCCTGGCATAAGCACAACACAGACGAGGGCCTCCTCACCACGGTGGGCAGCCTGCTGCCTGGCATCACCTACAGCCTGCGCGTTCTGGCCTTCACCGCTGTGGGCGATGGCCCCCCCAGCCCCACCATCCAGGTCAAGACACAGCAAGGAGGTAGGCGGGGGCAGCATGCTGGCTAGAAGGCCCTGGCAGAGCAAGGGTGGGGGACAAGGCTGTGGTGGCACCTAGTTCCACAGACTGTGTGCTTGGGGTTCAGGGAGGTGGAGGGCCTGTATCTCACACATGCATGGTCCCTTGGAATGCAGGGTAAGGGTGTGAGGGGTAAAGATCTGCCTTCCCCTGACTCCTTCCCCTGAGTGCCCTGCCCCCGGGGGGACCAGTGAGATTGATGGTGCCTGGCATGGGGTGTTGCAGTGCCTGCCCAGCCCACGGACTTCCAGGCCGAGGTGGAGTCCGACACCAGGATCCAGCTCTCCTGGCTGCTGCCCCCGCAGGAGCGGATCATCAAGTACGAGCTGGTGTACTGGGCAGCAGAGGACGAAGGCCAGCAGGTGAGCGCCCAGCAAGCACAGGAGGAGGAGGAGGAGGGCTTCTGGTCCCTGGGGGTCTGTGGTGGGCTTACTTGGGCAGGCCTTTCTAGATCTGTATAACCGCTGGGGCCCTCCTTGGGGCCCTGTGGCTTATGCAGCCTTTATGGTTCTTAGTCTGACACCCTGTGCCGGGGGCAGAGTCATTAGGTCTGTCCTTGAGTGTCCCAGGCTGTGTGGCTCACGTGACACTGGCAGAGCCCTACATTTCCCCTGGGGCTACGTGTCCCAGGGGTTCCCCTGCCCGTGTGGCCCTTGTGTGGTCCAGGTGGCCCGGTGGCATGGAGCCAGCACCGGAGCCAGGCTGGCTCCAGAGGGGTCAGCTGCACCCATGTTGGGGAACAGCCTCTGAGTAACCTTTGCGGTCAGGGCGGTCAGTGAGTGCTCCCTGCTCTTCCAGCACAAGATGACCTTCGATCCTACCTCCTCCTACACCCTAGAGGACCTGAAGCCCGACACGCTGTACCACTTCCAGCTGGCCGCCCGTTCTGAGATGGGGTTGGGCGTCTTCACCCCCACCATTGAGGCCCGCACGGCACAGTCCAGTAAGTGTTTTCTGAGACTGCAGAGTGCTGCAGCTGGGCTGGGACACACACACACACACACACACCCTCCCCCTTGACCAGGCCGGCGGTCAGGTCAGCTGGGCCCTGGACTGGACTCTGGTCTAGGCTTCATAGAGAGGGACAGGTAAGTGCCCTCTAGTCTTTGTCCCGGTGGCTGCTGCACTCATTGCTTCCTGCCTGACTTCTGTCCCTGCCACACCCCCTTGCCCCACCCAGGTAAGTTCTGTGTCTGTGACTCATCTCCTTCCTCCACCCGCCTCTGCGTTGGTCACACTAGCTACCAGGCAGGCCTCAGTGGAGGGACCACTACACTCGCTGTGCCCAGACCAGCCATCTCCCTCCCTGTATCCCCACATTTCATCTCATCACCCGTATTCCCGCCCTCATGCCCCCACCACGAGCATGTGTGAGCCATGCAGTCATGCCAAGCCAGTTGCACACAGGGCACACCTGTGAGAATGGGACCGTGTGACTGAGCGTGTCCATGCGCCTGCACTCGGACCACGTGGCCATCCGTGTGGAACCACCCGCAAGGCTGTCTGGGATAACTTTGTGGTGTGTGTATTGCTGTACTCCTGCGTGCGTGCGACTGATTCCGTGAGCGTGCGTGCGACCACATCTGACCGCCTGACTGCAGTCCTGCAGGTGGTGTCGGTGAGTCTGTGCCCCTGTGATTGGGTCTGTAAAGCTGTTCTTAGGATTGGCACCCAGCAAGTGTGTCTCTGGGTGTCTGACCCCTGACCCTGTCTGTGAGTCTCTGCAGCTCTCCTGATGACACACCATGGGGCCACGGCTGTCTGGTCACGTGGCCACAGCAGGCCACTGTCCCCAAGGCTCTGTACGATAGCAGTGCTGTGGGTATGTGGCAGGATGGGACTGTGGCATTGAGACGGGAAGCCTGTGTGATAACCTTAAAGCATGACAGCATCGTGAGAGGTCCATGTCACAGCGACTACACACATGTTCCAGTGATGTCAGGAAGCCGCGTGTGACGTGATGTCCATGGATTCGTTCCACAAGCACCTCTTGTGCTCCTGCTGGGCGCCAGGCCCCATACACAGTGCAGGTCTGGCAACACGACCCTGGCACAGCCTCTGCCCACGGGAATCCTAGTCTGCTGTTAAACCCGCAATTATCCAAATGAGCTTTTAATTACATTTGCGTAAAGTGCTGTGGAGGAGACAGCCAGTGGGGAGATGGTGGGACGAGAACCTCATCTGGTCTGCGGGTTCAGGGAGGGCTCCCTGGGGTGACACAGGCTCAGGCAGGGGGTCAGCAGGTGCCAAGGCCCTGAAGGAGGTTGGTGTTTGGTTGTGGTCAGGGGCGAGCAGCAGGTCAGTGTAGCTGGAGCAGTAGCCAGACCACGGGGACAGAAGACAGGTGGGAGTGCTGACTCTGACCGGTTGCTGTGTGCGAATGCGTAGAATTGCCTGACAGGATGCCAGGGACCAGTGAGGAGACTGTGCAGCAGTTGGCAAAAGACGGCGGCTCAGATGAGGTATTGCTGAGGTATTGCAGCGGATGTGCGGCTGTCTGGGATGCTGACTGGCCAGGACCTGGTGATGGATGAGTCTGGGGGCTGAGTGGGAAATGTCAGGTGAAGCCTCTGTTTTTGATGTATAGACCTGGGAGGAGGGTGGTAGCTCTCCTGAGGGTAGGCAGTGGGACAGAAGCAAGCACTCAGGCTCCAGATAACATTCTCCATCCGCCTGGCAGGCTGCCGGAACCCAAGTGGAGACGAGGGCCCTGAGGAGGATGGCTGGAGATGGGAGGAGGTCCGAGAGAGGCGGGTGTTGGAGGTGGAAGAAGAGGGTTTCAAGAAGCAGGCCAGGTGTTGCTGCTGAGAGGTCAGGACCAGAGGAGCGGGGAAGAATGGGTCTGGAGGAGAGTTTTGGAGGTTTGAGGGACTGAAACGGATTGGATTTCACGAGGCATGGTAGGCGGTAAGGACATAGAGACGGAAAGCTCAGACGTCGATGTTTAGGCGGGAGGAAGGGGGCCCCTGTAGCTGGTGGGACATGGGGCTGAGGACGGGACTTGTCTTTTTTAATGGGGAAGCCTTAAGCATATTTAAATGCTACTGGGGAGGAAAGGGGAATGGGAGGCTCGCGAGGGGGCAGGGAGCAGAGCCCAGGTGCTGGGAGTGATTGGCCTCGGGCAGGAAGGGGAGGAAAGGAGGGAATGCAGTTTGTTGGTGGATGTGGTAGCAAGAGGTGGATGGAGCGGCTTTGGGGAAGCTGATTTTCTCTGTGGAGTAGGAGAGAGGGTCAGATGCTGAGGGAGGGGGGTCATGGGAGCCAGAGGTTTGAAGAGCATGGAGAAGGTTGAAACTACTCTGTGTCACATGGCAGAGTGAGGTGGACAGGAAACAGACTGTCAGGCAGCGTGGAGGGCCCAGGCGAGGCCGTGGGGTTGGGGTCAGAGGATGCCAGCCTGACTGTCCACCTCTCTCCCTCCCCAGGGCTGCCGTAGAGAAGGGGTAGAGTTGGGTTCATTCCGAGCTCGGGGGCAGGCCAGGCAGGAGCATGGGACAGGAAGCGGGCAAGGGAGATGGGGTGTTGGTAAGATGGAGGACTTCAGTGTTCAGGCTGAATGCTGAGGACGGTAAGGGTGGCAGTTGATGGACAGAGGTCTCCAGGGGGTAAAGAGCAGGCACAGTGCTGGGGGCCTTGCGCAGCCGGGCTGGGAAAGAGGTGAGGTCTGCGAGGCAGCGTTGCAGCCACGGTTTGGGAGGTAGGGCTGTGCAGGGCATGAGCACAGCAGTGCCGGGGAGGAGCAAGCCTCGGAGTGCGGAGGCTGTGGAGTCACGTAGCCAGGGGTGGTGGCAGCACTTGAGGTGCAAGAAGCCCATGCGGTGGCAGCAGTCCTGAGTGGGAATAGGTTCTGGAAGTGTCCCTGGGAGCAAGGAAGGCACCGACGTACCTCCTAATCCCCAAGGAGCCCATGGAGAGCACCTTTCTCAGGTACTTTTTCTCCAGACTACCTGGGGCCCGTTGGGCTCCGGCACAGACCCCTGTCCAGGCAGGCACAGGCCAGGGGCGTCCTTGTCCTCAGAAGGGAAGAGCTGCAGGTGCTGTGTGCGCGGGATGAGGGTGGCATGGCCCCGTGCTGTGTGTGCCCGATGCTGTGTGTGTTTTGGGCGAGACGCCATATGTGTGTGAGGCACTGTGTTAGAGCCCCGTATGTGTGAGAGACACCATATGTATGTGTGGGAGATACCGTTTGTGTGTGTGAGAGAGAGAGAGACAGACAGCTGGCATGCACATGCCCGTGGTCCAGGGGTAGCCAGGCTGTCTGGCAGCAGTAGCTGTAGTCTGCCTGGGAGCCCTAGGATAGTCATTGCCCCTCAGGGAATGACCTGCCCGGGTGAGTTCCCCTCCTGTGACTTGTCACCATGCCTGTGACCCCCCCTCCATCTGCCTGCTTCCCCCCATTTGTCTTCCCCAGCCCCCTCCGCCCCTCCCCAGAAGGTGACCTGTGTGAGCACGGGCTCCACCACAGTCCGGGTAAGTTGGGTCCCACCGCCAGCCGACAGCCGCAACGGCGTTATCACCCAGTACTCGGTGGCCTACGAGGCGGTGGACGGCGAGGACCGCCGGCGGCAGGTGGTGAACGGCATCAGCCGCGAGCACTCCAGCTGGGACCTGGTGGGCCTGGAGAAGTGGACGGAGTACCGGGTGTGGGTGCGGGCGCACACGGATGTGGGCCCGGGCCCCGAGAGCAGCCCGGTGCTGGTGCGCACCAACGAGGACGGTAGGCGGCGGCGGCGGCGGCGGCGGCGGCGGTGAGGGTGGGGAGGGAGGCTGGCAGCCGGGGCCTTTGTCTCTCACAGGCCCAGGGCTCCTCTTCATCAGATGTAGGCTTAATGGCCAAAACTGGGGAGATGTAGCTTATGGGATAGCCTATGCCTAAATCCCAGCCTTGGGGGCTATTTCCAGGGCAGCCAGAGCCTTAAAAGGCTAAGATGGAAGAAGTAGCCCCCCTCCTCTAAGATCTCAGAGATGTGGACCCGGAAGATTGGTGCCAGAGACACTCAAAACACAATCAGGGAGACTCCACCTGGCCTGGCCATTGGCATGATATGGGGCCCAGGAGGAGACACAACAGGCTGTGCTGACTTTGGGGTCATCACAGACCTCTCCTCTCTCCCTCTCCGAGTGAGGAAGCCCTAAGCCAGAGGGGTCACAGGG
This sequence comes from Murina feae, assembly GCA_004026665.1. Lineage (NCBI taxonomy): Eukaryota > Metazoa > Chordata > Mammalia > Chiroptera > Vespertilionidae > Murina > Murina feae. The sequence goes on along the minus strand of PVJC01002118.1, from coordinate 25,705 downwards.
TCCTGGGTGCTGCCCGGCAGAGGGAGCCCTCGTGTTCCTCTCCAGGGGCAGGCGGTCTAAGGATGCTATATCAGGGCCTCTCCTGGGGCAGTGGGGTGCAAGGGCAAGGCCCTGGAGTGTGCTGTGTCCACCTGAGCCAGGACCCATACCTCCAGGCCTGACTTCTCGTCTCCCTGATCCCCAGTGCCCAGTGGGCCACCACGGAAGGTGGAGGTGGAGCCGCTGAACTCCACCGCCGTGCACGTCTCCTGGAAGCTGCCGGTCCCCAGCAAGCAGCACGGCCAGATCCGAGGCTACCAGGTCACCTATGTGCGGCTGGAGAATGGCGAGCCCCGTGGCCCACCCATCATCCAGGACGTCATGCTGGCGGAGGCCCAGGTACGCCCCTGGGAGAGGGTGGGTGGGAGGATGCGTGAGACCCACATGCTGGCTTCCTCTCTGGAGCCCAGGTTTGTTCCCTCCCCTGCCTGCTCTCGGAGGGATGGTGGCACTGAGACCAGGAGGTTAGGGCTAGGTTCCAGAAGTCATCGTGTCGGTAACAGTCCTGGCCTGGCTGTTACCTCTGGCTCAGCCACCAGCACCAGCACTACATAGCTCTGTCGCCACAGACCCAGGCCTCCGTTGTCACCGCTACCTGGGCTTCAGCCCCTCCCAGTCCTCCTGTGAGCCTCACTGTCATATTAGGCAAGGCTTTCGAGACATACCTTCCTCCTGGACAGTGCTGAGCTGGCCAGCTACTGCTCCCACGGGGCCAGGAAAGCCCTCCTGGGCAGTCTTCTCCCCCAGCTTGGCCCTTGGCCATGGCTGAGTTCTGTGAATGGCCACGCTGGGATGTTGCTCTGTGCCAGGCCCCCAGGAGGATGGCTCAGTCCCTTATGCTTACTCTCAAGAGCTGGGCCTGCCATCAAGCCTCACATCTCCCTCTGTGTTCTGTCCTGAGGGGGTGATGATTCTGCCCCTGAGCTCGGGATGAGGTCCCTGGGGTATCCTCAGCACTGGGTTGCTGTTCAGATGGGGAACCTGGGGTCCTGGGAGGTGGTGTGAGTGGTCCAGAATTCCCAGTAAGGTGGCTGGGGAAAGGGCTGTGATTGCTGTTGCAAGCTCCCTCCCAAAATATTCTGCTGAAAAGACCTAACATCTGGCGTGGTGTGCTCTCAGCGTCTCCCTGTCTAGAATCCGGGCCTCAGGGAGCCAGCCCTCAAGAAAGGAGCCCCGATTCCCTCCAGAACCATGCACCCTCCCCAGCCAGCTTCCCACCCTACCTGGGCTGGGATCCGAGGTGCAAGCACTTGCCCTGCTCTGTGCTTATTGGCTGTCTTACCCACATAGACAGGGGCCTTCATGCCTCCTGCTGGGCTCAGCCCTCTGAACAAAATTCCTTTTCCCCCAGGAGATACCCTCTTCCTCCCCTCAGCCTGTCGGGTGCTGAGAGAACAAGGGGGTGGAGGAGGCAGGCATGTATACCCACTGCATTCCTGGGGCAGGTTGAGGGCTCTTCCTGGAGCCGCAGCGGACACACCCACCCAGAAACATCCCGGGAATGGGCTCTCTCCAGCCCCTCCCGCCCCAGGGGCCAGCACACAGCTGCAGCCAGTGGGGTTCTGGAGAAGCCACTTGGGGTGCCCCCTTCTGGTCCCAGGTAGTTTAAAGGGAGCTGGGCTGTAGGAGGAGGGACACTGCCCTCTTGGCCTCAAACATCCTGTGACCTGGGTGGGGGTGGAGGGTTAAACATGAGCTCAGACTCCAGGGAAGCCCCTGTGGGATTGGGCCATTCTGCTCTGAGCCAGTAGGAGAGCAGATGGGGCCTGGTTCCCAGTCTGGCCACAGGGCCCAGCTGTCCCCTGAGTGGTCTGTCAAGGACACCACAGCCTGTCCTTCACCCAGCAGCACCATCTGCCAGGCTCAGGGCCCCGATCCATTCTGGAAGAACCATGGGCTATGTGCCCCCGAGAGTGTGTAGCCAGACCCGTCTGCTTCTGTGTGTGTCTCAGTTTCTCATGGCCTTTGATTGTACCTCCCTGTGTCCTTCTGTCCCTTTCTCGTGGTCTCTTTCTCCTTTGTTTCTGTGTCTCCCCCTCACTGTGTTTTTGTCTGTTTCATTCCCTTCTCTCTGATCCCTTCCTGTTCTCCTTTCTCTTTATTTTGCTCCACTTGCTTTGTGTTTCCCTTCCTCTCTCTCACTCTGCCTCCAACGCAGAAGAGGTGTCCGTGAGAACCTCCCTGCCCAGGCCTGCCTTGCATAGTGCATACCTGCCATCAGGCAAGGAGCCTAGAGCAGAGGTGGGCCCAGCCATGGCTGGTAGGGGTCTGCCAGTGGCCTCCCCCCATATCCTGTCCCGCTCTCCTTGCGAGGCCTTTCCAACAGAGCTTCCCAGAACAGAAGGAACTGGGCACAGTGTGCAGAGGCCAGACCAGCACTGAGGATGGCTGGGCTGGAGGACCCATGGTACCTCCCTCTTGGAGATGTCACGGACCGTTTCCCTGCGCTGTGCTGTACACCTGCCAGTCCCCAGCACTCCAGTGCCGTAGGATTGCAGAATGGAGACATTACTTCTCCACCTGTCCAGCTAGTGCACCTGCTGCGTCGTGAACGGAAGAAAAATGCACCAAGAAACAGCAGCACTGCCAGCCCTGACGCATGCCTCCCACCTTGATGCGATCTTAGGCATCCCAGGAAGGAACAGGCGTCTGAGTGCCTCCCCCCGTGCCTGGGGGGCGGGGCCCGGGCTCTGAGTTTGGCATTCACGCCTCTGTCACCTTGCTGTCTGGCTTGCCAATCCTGATTGTTAGGTCTTATTGATCCCGCCCCGAGCCATGATGCAGCTCTCACTGTCCCCAGGATGTCTGTGTGATCTGTTGTCCCAACCGGGATACTTTTGCGAGTCAGTAATCATTACCATGGCGACAAGCGTAGGCCAAGCCTGTCCTGGGCAAACCAGGTTGTGCAGTCACCCTCCCTGCTCCTCCCGTGGTGTCTTCCCTCCCCTTTACCTGAGCTGTGCTGCCCGTCCCCGTGCTGGGCAGCCTGGCCCTCAGAGAACCTTCAGCTGCCCTCCCTCATCCCTCTGTAGCCTGGAGCCCTCCCCTCCTCAGCCCGGACACGCACAGTTGGGCTCATGAGGCAGGGGCTGGGATCTCAGATGGAGGGTTGTTTTAGGGTGCTGCCCTCATGGGCATGTCTGAAGCCCATGTCCTCCTCCTGCCCTCCCTGGGCCAGACTCTCTCCAGGCCAAAGTCTTTCACATCCTGTCTCCCTTTCTCTCCCTCTCCTGCGGTCAGTGGCAGCCAGAGGAGTCCGAGGACTATGTAAGTAACAGGAGCGCGAACGCGGGCGAAACCTGGGTCAGGCTGGGCTCTTGGGTCACTCCCTCTCTTCCGCCCTTCCTCCCAGCCTGAGCTGCCAAGATCCACAGGGCACCAGCCACATCTGGAGAAAATAGGCATCTAGACAGGAGCCTCGAGCTGAGCCGCCATTGGCCTTGCCTCTAATCCTTACGTCTCGCCTGTTGAGCCGCAATTTCAGGCCAGTGTTTGTGATTGACCAGGGCCTGGCCCCTGCTCTGGCCAGACGGGGATGGAGTTAAATCCAATCCTGATTATTAGGCCTTATTAATCCCTGGAATGAAAAGTCACCTGCTCTGGGCCCAGGCTGGGAGGGGAATCCGGGGAGCCAGGTTCCATCATGGTGCATTCTGGAGTCCCAGCCCTGGGAGACCCTCCAGCTGGGGCAGGAGGTAGCCTGCAAGGGTTTGGTGGTGGCTGCAGTGGCCCATCCAAGGCTCAGAGCTGGAGGGACACCAGGGCTGGTGGTGACAGCTCTGTTCCCAGTGCACGTTGGTCCCTCCTTTCTTCCCACTTTCCCTATGTGTGGCGTGGCTTGGCCTCCCGTGGTTTCTCAACATGATGCCTCGATGTCCGAAATGATGCCTTGGCTGGACAAGGGCCTATAGGCAGGACCTGCCAAGGCAGGGGGACAGTACCTGGGCTGATTTCTCAGGCACCATTGGACTGATGGGTTAGTGCATTCCCCAGTGTGGGGGTTCCCTGTCCTTGTCTCTCCTCCCTGTTTCAGGAGGCATTGCAGGGCGTAAGGTGTTCGTGGAGCGAGTGCCTCGATGGGGGTCAGATTGGGGTCCTGACTTGATCCTGCAGGGTGGTACTTTGGCCCATCCCTCTGCCTTGCTCTGTGGGTGTGCATGGGTGTGTGTGCCAGGAGCCGTGCAAGGTGCTGTGTGCGTGCGAGGCCCTGTGTGTCACGTGTGCACAGAGCTCACGAGGTGTCATTCACAGTACAATGGAGTGAAAGAACAGTGTGGCCCTTGGTTCTCGTCTGAAAGGAAGAACGAGCTGCCTGCCCCAGGCATGTGGATCCTGGGACAGGCAGGGTCCTCCTGGGCACACATCCCACCTGCCGGATCCCGCCTCTAGCAGAGGGGACTCCCCGCGGGCTAAGAACCCGAGGTGGCTGGCCTCGTCCGGCCTCTCCTTGCTCTCCTGTGATGGGAATGGGCTCCTCCTCCTCCTCCTCCCTTAGGAAACCACCATCAGCGGCCTGACCCCGGAGACCACCTACTCCATCACCGTCGCTGCCTACACCACCAAAGGAGACGGAGCCCGAAGCAAGCCCAAAATTGTCATGACCACAGGGGCAGGTGAGTACGGGTGCTGGCAGCGCTGAGGGAGGGGCTGCGAGGGCAGTGCCAGAGCCCAGCGCGTGGTTGTTCAGTCCCAGGCCGGCCCACCATGATGGTCAGCACCACAGCCATGAACACGGCCCTGCTCCAGTGGAACCCACCCAAAGAGCTGCCTGGGGAGCTGCTGGGCTACCGGCTGCAGTACTGCCGGGCTGACGAGACAAGGCCCAACACCATAGATTTGGGCAAGGATGACCAGCACTTTACGGTCACTGGCCTGCACAAGGGGGCCACCTACATCTTTCGGCTTGCCGCCAAGAACCGGGCCGGCCTAGGTGAGGAGTTCCAGAAGGAGATCATGACCCCTGAGGATGTGCCCAGCGGCTTCCCACAAAACCTGCAGGTGATAGGGCTAACTACCTCCACCACCGAACTGGCCTGGGATCCCCCAGTGCTGGCGGAACAGAACGGGCACATCACCAGCTACACCGTGGTTTACCACGACATCAACAGCCAGCAGGAGCTGCAGAACACCACTGCCGACACACGCCTTACTCTCTCCGGCCTCAAGCCAGACACCACTTACGACATCAAGGTCCGTGCACACACCAGCAAAGGCGCCGGCCCGCTCAGCCCCAGCATCCAGTCCCGGACCATGCCCATGGAGCAAGGTGTGTGCTGCGGGCACATAGCTGCACCTGGGGAACTCGGCTGCTTTTGACCCACTGGCTTCTGGCCACTGATCCACCAGCCTCTGCTCTGTGACCCTCCAGTCTCTCATGACCATGACCACTAACCTCTAGCAAATGGACACTGCATTCTCCGTGTGTGATCTCTGACCTCTGCTGTCTTGACCTACTGACCTCTGCTCTGTGACTCTCCAGTCTCTTGTGACCTTGACCCACTGATCTCTTTTGACTGTATCACCATTCTTGGGTACGCGACACTAACCTCTTGGGGCCACAACCCTCTTAATGAACGTGCTGCGCCATCTCTGGTGCGTGGCTCCGTGCTTCTCATGACCAAAGCCCACTGACCTGTGGCCACTCTGACCTGGTGCCTGCGAGCTCCAGCTTTGACCCAAGCACTCTTGGAGATCTGACCATGGGTGCTGTGGCATCTGCCAGCTGGGCGCTCACTGTGTGGAGAGCTGGGACTGGGAGCTGAGCTGTGTGGTTTGAAGCCAGCTGGGAGTGGGGTACCTGGTTCTCTGCAACTGTTCCCAACCCCTGCGCCTCAGTGAGTGTCTCTTCCCGGCTGGGAACGTTGCAGGCCCATTCACTCCACCCCAGCGACAACAGCAGCACTGACTCCCTGCTTCTATGTTCCACAGTGTTTGCCAAGAACTTCCATGTGGCGGCTGCAATGAAGACGTCTGTGCTGCTCAGCTGGGAGGTTCCTGACTCCTACAAGTCGGCTGTACCCTTCAAGGTGGGTGAGGGCCACAGCCAGTCCAGCCTGCACGCGGGACTGCACGGCCGTAATTCCAGTCCCATTATGGGCATATATATGCATTCGTGGTGCAGGATCCTGGCTAGGCGTGCGTGCACAAGCTCCATCCTCCAGGCCTGTGACAGGGCGCCTCCCCACTTTCCTCGCAGATTCTGTACAACGGGCAGAGTGTGGAGGTGGATGGACACTCGATGCGGAAGCTGATCGCAGACCTGCAGCCAAACACAGAGTACTCGTTCGTGCTGATGAACCGGGGCAGCAGCGCGGGGGGCCTGCAGCACCTCGTGTCCATCCGCACAGCCCCTGACCTCCTGCCGCACAAGCCGGTGCCTGCCTCTGCCTACATGGAGGACGGCCGCTTCACCCTCTCCATGCCCCACGTGCAGGACCCCTCCCTCATCAGGTGTGCAGGCGAGGCCTTGGGCAGGAGGACAGGGTAGTGACGTGGGCATGCACAATGACCTGTTTCCTGCTCTGTCCCCCCAGGTGGTTCTACATCGTGGTGGTGCCCATTGACCGTGTGGGTGGGAGCATGCTGACGCCAAGGTGGAGCACACCTGAGGAGCTGGAGCTGGACGAGGTGCGGGATGGGGCAGGGCAGCCCTTCCACAGCCCCGTGGCAGTGGTTAGCTATGGCCCCAGTGGCTCCCCTAAATTGGAATCACTCTCAGGGGCTCCCCTAAATTGTTGGCAGCCAGGCCCCTCCGGGGAAGAGGGACTCTGAGATGGCTCCCAGGAGTTCCAGAGAACTGGCTTCTGGAGGATTCCCTGGAGGAGTCTGCCAAGGATCCCTGGAGTGGGAAAAGGCGGAAACATCTCTGTGGGTCTAGAGAACCTTGAGTTTTGTAGGCTCTCGAGGGTCTTCGGGGTCTAGAGTGGAGCCCCCAGGACCTTTGGGATCCTCGTCCTGTCCGAGCAGTGTGGGACTGGCCCAGAGGCAGGTGACCCAGAGGGAAGGAGGGGCATTGCCGTATCTGGTGTCCAGCATTTTTCTGCGGGGAGAGCAGGCTGGGCAGGCTCGGGCCCCTTACACCAACGGTGAGCCCTGGCCTCGGCCCAGGGGCACGTGCTCCGGGCCGGTGTGACTGTGCTCTGCTCTGGCAGCTCCTGGAGGCCATCGAACAGGGCAGCAGGGAGCGGCGGCGGCGGCGACAGGCAGAGCGGCTAAAGCCTTACGTGGCCGCTCAGGTGGACGTGCTCCCTGAGACCTTCACCCTGGGGGACAAGAAGAGCTACCAGGGCTTCTACAACCGGCCCCTGTCCCCGGACCTGAGCTACCAGTGCTTTGTGCTCGCCTCCCTGAAGGAGCCCGTGGACCAGGTCTGCCTGAGCCACTGGGCCCTCAGCACCCCGAGGCCCCAGGCCTGACCCAAGACCAGGCCAGGCTCAAACACCCTGAGATCCCAGGCATGAGGCAGCCCCAGAAACCCCAGACCTACTTAAGAGCCCCTAGGATGCAGATAGCCAGGCCTAATCTATCCTAGGGTCCCAGTCAGCTGACCAGGCTCCTAGGTCCGGGAGACCGGGCCCAGCCCCAGAGCCCACCCTCCAGGTTTGGTGGGCCGAGGGTGGGCGATCTCCCACCGAGCTCACCACCTTGCTGTTCCTCCCCTGGGCCACAGAAGCGCTACGCCGCCAGCCCCTACTCCGATGAGATTGTGGTCCAGGTGGCGCCAGCCCAGCAGCAGGAGGAGCCTGAGATGCTGTGGGTGACAGGCCCCGTCCTGGCAGTCATCCTCATCATCCTCATCGTCATCGCCATCCTCCTGTTCAAGAGGTGAGTATTGCACTCAGGACGCCCGGGGCGGCCACCTGTCCCCAGACTCCCAGGGCCTCCCTAGGCGTGGTGCATCCGGGCACAGGGCAGCCACACCAGCCTGTCCCCGCCCGGGGCTTGGTGGGAAGCCGGAGAAGAGCAGAAGCGGTGTGTGTGCACGTGTGTCTGTTACCAGGGTGTGATAAGAAGCCGAGGCTTCACAGAGGGCTGGTTCACGTGCATCCGTGGGTGTGAGCGTGTCTGCCTCAGATACTGCCCTCTCCTGGTCTCCTACCGTCAGCAGTTCCTCTGCCGCCATTCCCAGATGACTCCCCTGCCTGGCTCTCCCACGTAGGCCTAGGGAGGTCCAGGCCCAGCTGGAGGCCCCCATGCCCACGGATGTTTACTTGGCAGACACTGATTGAGTGCTTGCTGTGATTGCAGCATTCACAGCTGTCCTAACGCAGTGCATCTTGAACTTTCCTCGAAACCCTCCTCCCATCGCCCTGATAACCAACCCAACCTGGGTGTGACGCTCTCCCTTACTCGCCCTCTCCCTCCACTGCCTCCTGTGAGCCCTGTCCTGAATACCTATGGATCTACTCCCCCTGTCCTGCTGGGCTCCCCACAGATCACGCACATGCAGACAGCTGGGACCTAGCACACAGCACATCTGTTCTCTCCCCACCTAGTTGTAGCCACCTGCTCTTGGGGTCCCCTTTCTATCCTTTAATCTTGCAGCCTGAATGGTATTACCAAAGATTAAAATTTGCCACCTCAGTTTAAATCTCTTGAGTGGTTCCCAAGATAAACCCTCACCTCCGTAACCTGACAGTCAAATGCCTGGCCAGGCTGGCCCCTGCCACCACTCCCGGACATTGTCACACAACTAACGCAGCTCCCCCACCAGCTCAGACTGTGCCCCCCTCCACTCTGCAGCTGCCCCATCCCTGCCCACCTAGCAGCTGCCATCTCATTCTTTAAGGCTTCCTTGGACCCCACCTCTTCCCCACACTGCCCCTCATCTGCCCCAGTAATAAGGCAGGTGCTGGGCCTGCATATCCAGCACCCAACACAAGGTTGAGCCTGCAAGACACGTCAGTGAGCGCGTGTTGGTCTGTGTGTCTGAACACATCTCCATGTATGAGTTTCTGTGTTCTGTGCCCCATCTCTGCCCAGATCCCTGGCTCCTGACCTGCACCTATTGCCTCTTCCCAGAAGAGTTAGCTCCTTCCTCCCAGGGTGAATAGGACAGACTGTCCCAGTCCAGGGCATGGAGACCTCTGGGTGGGGACCCGAGAAGCGTCCCTACACCCACTCATCCTCCTTCCCGCTCCATCTGGGTCTTGGTGTCTGTCAGGAGAGGCAGCCCCCTCCCCTCTCTGTGGGTGCCGTAGGTAGGTTCCCAGTGTCCCCCATGTCACTAGAGGGCCTGAGTTCTTGGTGGAAACAGTGACCGTTCCTTTCTTCTGTCCTTGCCTGTCTTTCGGGACCTAGTAAACAAGAAAGGTAGGAGTCATTCCTTCTGTCTTCACACGCCTCCCCTTTCACTGATGATCCCTGTGCATATTTCGGGCAGCAGGGAGGGGCGGTGCTTTGACAGGAAGTGTCCTGGCCTGTGGCAGTCCTGTCAGCACAGCAGGCTCTGGGGCAGGCTCTGGCACTCCCCACTGGCACCCTGGACAAGGAAGGCCCTTTCTCCAGGGCCCGGCCACAGCACAGACTTCCAATGCTTCCCGTGTGTGCACAGACTGGCTCTGAGCTCACGGACCCTCCACCAGGTTCCCTGTTCTGAGGTATCTAAGTGCTGCGGGAGACGGTCTTGTACATAAGCAAAGAGCTGCTTGCAAGGCACTGGCGAAGTGTGTACTGCTACACACTCGTGCAAACTCACACAAGTTCTTCCCTCTAGACATGCCCTCATCCTTGAGCAGAAGCAGACCCTGGGTGCTTGTCAGCAGCTAGACCCCGTATCCTTGTAAGCAGGGGACTGAGGCCATCCAGGGAGGACCCTGCCGGCTAGGGTGATGCTTGCCCTGTCCTGCCCCTGCTGCTCTGAGCATTTACCCTGATACCGAGAATCAGACAGCTGGGGCCCAGCGCTCTGTGATGTTTGTGTATCTTATATGTGTCGTTTGCATGTTTATTCCTGGTGGCTCCTGCTATGTCAGCTGTGGCAGCCTTAGGGACAGCAGCGACTGCCCAACAGTGACCTGCCCTCTATCGGAAGGAGCCACCAGCCTCCGCAACCCCTTTTCCCTCGCTGCACCTCCCTCCACTCCCCACCCTGCTGTCTCCCCACCCCTACCCTGTGTCCTCCATGTCGAAGCTGCTCTGCCCCTGGCTCCCCTGTGCTCAGAGACTCCAGGAGGGGGTGGGCAGGGGACAGAGCCATGAACACGGGGGCTCCGTGGCAGCCCGCCACACCATCCATCTTTATCCTCTGCCTGGACCTCAGGTTCTCACCAGCTGTCCTTCTGCCTCTTCAGGAAAAGGACCCACTCCCCATCGTCCAAGGATGAGCAGTCAATTGGGCTGAAGGACTCTTTGCTGGCCCACTCCTCTGACCCTGTGGAGATGCGCAGGCTCAACTACCAGACCCCAGGTAGGCAGTTCCTCCAGCCTGCCTGCCCAGCCCGGGCCTGCAGGTCCCCGGGGTCTCCACCGAGGGACCCTGGCCGTATGCCCCATTTCCTGTTCCTCCTTTTTGCCCTTCTCCCTGTACTGTCCACTTTGTTGCAGTGACTGAGGAGCCCCTATACCCAACAGCTGGACAAGCACTCCGGGCCCTAGGAGCTTGACAGGAGGCCCAGCTGTTTAGGCCCTGCCTTGTCTTTGGTCTGTCTGAATGTGGGCTAGGGGCCCTCACAGAGCCCACATCCCAGCCACGGGGTGGCCCGCGCCTGCACTCTAGCCCCTCCACATAAAAGAGGAGTGTGTTGATAGAAAACGCTCCATCAGACACTTGTGGGGTGGCGTGCCCACGTGTGATTCTTCCTGGAGCTGGCCCCAGCTCTCCCATGAGAGCACAGGGGCCCTGCACAGGGCGTGGTGTCTGCCCTGCCTTTCCCAGCCACTCTCACGTGGCTCCCTTGTTCCTCTACTTGTCTTTCCTGCCCCAAGCCCCAGCAGACACCTCTCCCCTGGGTGACAGCTCCCAGACTGCCCAGCCCCCACACAGACCCACAGGGGGAGGAGGGGGGTCTCTCCTGGGCCCCAGAACCTCTCTGCATCTTCCAGCATGACACCTCTCCCGCTGGGCTGGAATCGCCTCAGTGTGAGTCTGAGGAGCCAGGAGCTGTGTCTGTTCACCCGCCACCCCTGGTATAGCGGGCGCGGTGGGTTCTTGTTGAATGCCTGTGAAACAAACGCACAGACAGCTGAAAGGAAGCATGAACTAACACATCCACACAGGGTTTGTGTATATACGAGCTAATTATTACTGCATATTAAATTACCCCAAAACTTAATGGCTTAAAACAACAATAATTATGTATTGTCTGTCACAGTCTTTGTGAGTCAGAGATTCAGACAGCAGCGCAGCGGGAACAGCTTGTCTCTATTCTAGAGTGTCTGGGTCCTCAGCTGGACGACTTGAAGTCTGAGAGCTGGAATCCTTTAAAGCAGGGGTCAGCACCCTGGCCCATGGCCAGAGTCAGCCCACCACCTGTTTTTGCCAATAAAGCTTTATTGGAACACAGCCATGCCCATTTACTTAGGCATTGTATATAACAACTTTCACACTACAACAGCACAGTTAAGTAGATGTGGTAGATACCTTATGTCCACAAAGCCAAAAATATTTACTCCCTGGTCTTTTATAGCAAAGTTGGCTGATCGCTGAATTCTGAAGACTAATTTATTCCCGTGTCTGGTGGTTGATGCTAGAAACAGCTCTGAGCCCACCTGGGGTTGTCAGCTGTGACAACCACGTGAAGCCTCATGTGGCATGGGCTCCCTTACACCATGGCGACTGAGTTCAGGGGCACATGTCCTGAGAGAGAGACCCAGGCAGACCTAGCAGGCTGTTGCAACCTCGGTGTCAGGGGAATCACAGCTCCGAGGTGCTGGTGCTCTGGAGGGCAGAGAACCTCCAGAGAGGGGATGCCAAGCCATATGGTCATTAAGCGAGCAAACGGGGTGGGAGGGAGCTCTCATTGGTGGACATGGCACGTGCAAGAGCAGCTCAGAGGCGGTGAGTGTTCTGCTGCATTGGAACTGGGGCTATGGGGAACCCAGAGACGAACTGGAGGGTTACATGGAGGTCCGGTCAGAAGAACCTGAGCAGCAGGAATTTGGACTTCATCTTCAGGGCCCAGGGAGGCATTAAAGATTTCAGCGGAGGATGGGCAGGGTCGCATTGTGCTCCAGAAAGCTCTCTCTGGTTGCTGTGCGGGAGACGGGCTGAAGGGGGAGAAGTTGGGAGCAAGGCTGTTTAGAAGGCCACCGGATAGGTGACAGGAGCTGGGAACCTGGACTTGGAAGGTGGCAGGGGAGGTGGAGGGAGGGGCACTCAGAGAAGCATGAAGGAAGGAGACCAGCAGCTGGGCTTGGGCTTGATTGCACATGGGAATGAGAAGGATGGGTGGAGTAGGGGGGGGCATGCAAAGATGGCTCCTGGTTGCTGGCTAGCAGTAGGCTATGAGTTCCAGGCAGCAGCCGAGTCTGGGTCTAGACCTTCGCAGGGACATCCAGGCTGAAACCATGGGTGCGGGAGATGCCCAGGAGCACGCAGTGGTCAAAGCCTGAGAGTAAGTGGGCGCTCCCAGGAGAAGGCGAGGGAAGCGGGGAGGGAGAAGAGCAGCCAGGGAAGGAGGTGATGAAACACTGAGGAAGGATGAGTGAGGAGTAGCCAGGGAGGTTAAGATGTTGCAGCCAGGGGTGGGGAGGGCTGTGCGGGAGGAGCCCAGAGGAGGGGCCCTCGGCTTTGGCCACTGGCGTCTTGGAGAAAGCATGGCGACCAGATCCTGGGAGCAGAAGCGTTCCAGTGATTTCCATTAGTGAACAGGGAAAGAGCAAGTGGAGGAACTTCTTTCAGAGGCCACGTGTGAAGGATGGGATGGGCAGGAGCACCACAAGGGAGGAGAGAGAGGTGCAGGATCCAAAAAGGATTTTCTTCCCAGTATGGCCTTGTTTATGGACAGTGGCCATTTGGGTGAGCGTTTGTGACACAGGGTCCAAGCCCTGGGTGAGGGGTATGACTTGGCCTGGGAAAGGCGGGCAGGGGGTGCCTCTGAGCTCCAGGCCAGGAGGGTGGGAGGCGGGTGAGGGTGGCATAGGGAACGTGCTGCTGGAGTTCTCTGCCCAAGGCCTGTTTTCTCCAGGATGAGAGGCAGTGGTTAGAGCAGGGTCATGAGAGAAGCCTTGGCCTGGGTGTGCGTGCCTGGGAGGGTGCCGAGCGGCTGGAGGGCCCAGGGGGCAGCTCCTGAATTCCTGTGGCTGCAGGGGCCCGAGGGAAAAGGTAGGGATCTGAGAGGAAAGGAGGGATGAGGAAGAGGCTGGCAGCGGTGTGAAAGGCCCAGGGCAGGCAGCTGGGGCCAGAAGGACAGGAGGCTGCAGCCCGGGTCAGACAGTGGGAAGGGGCATGGCAGGCGTCACCAGGAATCTGAAGGTCAAGGGACAGGCTGCTGGCTGGACACGGACGGCGCCGAGTGAACCGGGGGCCGTGGGGGCAGTGGGAGCGGCAGCCCTTTCCACGGCGCACGGTGTTTTCTGTCCAATAAACATTAATTTTTTTCTCTCTTACCACTTGATGCTTCTTCTGAAAATAAATTTTTTCAGCCCCACAGAAAAGCTGCAAGGGTGACCCAGCATCTGCATGTCCGCGTGCAGACTGACCCTTTCGTTTCTTGCCATATGCGCCTCATCTCTTTGTAGAAGAGCACACTTTGCTTTTGCCAAGTCCTCTGAAAATAGCCAGGTCTAATTTTATTACCAGAGGGGACAAGGGTGATCGGCACCGAGAAGGTAGTCATCAAAAGAGGCTTCCCGGGCCCCCAGGGGTTGAGAGCACTGGGCTCTGGGTGGGAGTCCATCTGTTCCCCTGGAGGCAGGAGGCCTGCGTGGGACTGGCTTTGCTGCCCCTGGTCTTCCTCCTCCTCCTCTTCCTCCTGCGCCCCAAGCCCCCTCAGCCCCTTCACCACATCACCAGCCCTCCCTGTGTCCCACCATGATGTGACTAGAGAAGCTTAACCAGCTTTCTTCTCTTGCCCTGCTGTTTTTTGTTTGTTTGTTTTCTGCAGGTTCCAGTGCCCCCAGTTGCCCGAATATCTCAAGTTAGTTTTCCAAGTTCCCATGTTTGGGGCCTACTCTGGCTTCCGTGTCTTTCCTCTCCTTTTCTCACCCAGTCACCCCCTTTCCCCCTTGATTTCTTCTCTCCTTTCCTCTCCTCTTTTCCCCTTCTCGCTGTCTCATCTTTTCCCTTCTCCATCCTCCTTCTCCCCTATCTGCTTCCTTCAGTGTTGTGTTCCCTCCCACTGGCCCCATCTCTGTGTGTCCACCTCCAGCCTCAATCTGACACCTTCTGTCTCCCTGACTCTACCTCTCCTCCTCACCTCTGCTTCTCTCTCCGTGTCTTTCCTGTCACTCTGCCATGTCTCTGTACTTGGTGATCACTCCATCCACATGCTTGATGCTGGGGCGATGATGTCACGGTGTCTCCCACGGTGACCGCGCCAGTGAGGGGCAGGAGGGCTGCCCACAGGGGCGGTGCAGGCTGAAGAAGCCACAGCCCCCGCCTAGGAGGGAGGAAGCCTCTCACCCCTCTTGAGACCCCACCAGGTGGGGCCCTGGTGCCCCCACTCAGCGCCGCATCACAAAGACATGCTCCCACGTGCTCATGGCACCCACGCTCCCTCTCCTTCCTCTCCTCACCTCCGGCCACTGTGTGCTCTGCCATCCTGTCGCCGCATGTGCCGCTGTCCATGCCACCAGTGCCGAGTGCTCCATGGTCACACGTTCACATGTGCACATACATGCGTTGGAGCTGTCTCTGCCACCTCGCTCGGGCCTCATGCTAACTCAGTCTGTGTGTGCCCCCAGGTATGCGAGACCACCCGCCCATCCCCATCACTGACCTAGCGGACAACATTGAGCGCCTCAAAGCCAACGACGGCCTCAAGTTCTCCCAGGAGTATGAGGTGAGATGTCCCCACCCCGGCCATGTGCCTGCCCCCACGCCAGCTTCTCTCCTGCCTCAGGTCCCAGCTGTGGGTCAGGGGCTCCAGGCTGCCCCAGAGCAGTGGCAAGACAGGAGCGTGACTACTCAGGTGCTGGGCCTGGCTGCGGCCCTCCCAGCACTCCGACACATGCCCAGATGCTCACAGAAGCAGGCAGAAGGTCACACCCCTGCACACAGATCCATGATAGGAACTTACTCTGGGCCAGCACTGGGTTAAGTACTCTCCATGCATCATTGCATTTAGTCCTTTCCACCGTCCTGTGCAATGTGTGTTGTTACTAAGCCGTCTTACAGAGGAGGAAGCTGAGGCTGAGGGGACAAGTGGCTTGCCGAAGGTCAAACAGCTGATGGGTAGTAGAGCGAGGATTCACTCCCAGGCCTGCCTGACACACACAGGCACAGCCTGTGCCCTGCACGAGCATGTACACACGTGTTATCAGGGCTGCACA
The DNA here is from genome assembly GCA_004026665.1 of Murina feae. Taxonomy (NCBI): domain Eukaryota; kingdom Metazoa; phylum Chordata; class Mammalia; order Chiroptera; family Vespertilionidae; genus Murina; species Murina feae. The sequence continues at coordinate 10,234 of PVJC01002118.1, read as the reverse complement.
GATCACAGGGATGGCGAGTCGGGACTCGGCTCACGCTGCACAAGCCCTCCTCTCGGGGCCCTCCACATGCACCCCGCACTCTGGCCTTGACTCCTGCCTGCTGGAGGCTCAGACTTCTGAGCACTGTTCCCTGGGCCTGGGAAGCGCCTTGCTGGTGAAGGCGATAGTAGAGCCCCGCCCCCTCTGAGGAGCACAGAGGGGACCGTCCCTGTGGGCTCAGCCCCAGTTCCCCTGCTGCCGGCACAGATCTCGCCCGTGATTGACCTCCATCAGTGAGGGATGAAGAGGTGATAGAAGGGCTGGCTCAGCCCAGCCTGGGCTTTGTTCCACTCCAGTCAGATGTCCACCCTCAGCTGCGTCAACCCTCACCGTGGGCACCGTGCTTCCCCTTCCATAGGCTGTGAGCCCGGCAGATTCCAGGGGGTGTGTCCGAGCTCCGCAGAGGATGCTGAGCGTGGCAGGCAGATTGGGGAGCGTGTCTGCCATAGCCAAGCTTCCTGCCTCTGCCTGTGCAGCACCCTGGGGCCTGCTTTGCATAGGGTCCTGCTCCGAGGGTAATCCAGTGAGTTGGGCTCCCTGCCTTCCGTTTTTCAGCCGCCAGGAAGGCCTTCCATGGTCTCCAGCCCGTACACATGAAGTGGCACGTCCCATACCCGCCCTTCCTCCCGACACAGCTCTGTGCCTCCCTGTCCAGGCGCTGTGTCTCCCCTTCCACCTCTGCCCCCTTTTCTCCTCCAGCGTGAGCTTTCCTTGCAAGGCCTCTTCCTCCAGGAAGCGTTCTCTGGCTGCCTTGGCCTGTGAGGGCTTTCCCTCTGCTAGGGTCTCATGGTTCTGTTCCCTTTCATGGTCAGTCAGTCGTGCACTCATTGTCAAGCAACCTGCCTGTGCCATCCCGGTGCCGGGTGCTGGGATGTGGAGACAAATGGCCTCGGGGAGCTCAGTCACTGGGGAAATGCGTGCAGACAGATGATCAGCATGGAATAGAACGATGCGCCATTCAGTGTGGCGGACGCTTGTAGGGAAAGGGGGCTGCGAGGTGGGTTGCACCGGGGGGACTTACAGAAGTGGTACAGGCTGGCTCCAAAACATGGAGAACATCGTGTGCTGGAAGCCGGATTGTGTCCGTCTGTAACAAGAGGGTAATTATAGAACCTGCCTCATGCAAGGATTAGGTGAGGGAATACATGCAAAGTGCTTAGAACAGTGCCAGGCCGGCGGTGAGTTCTCGCTGGGATGGAGCTGTTATTATCGTCGTCGTCTGAGGCGAGGCAGCGAGGAGCCCTGGAAGTCATGAAGCAGGAAATTGGCCACCAGATCTGCGCCGTATAAGGAAGGAGGCTCAGGGGAGGCTGCGCTGCAGGCTGGGCTGTGGGAGCTCCGGCGCGTGGGTGTAAGATCCTGCGAGCAAATGAAGTCGCTCAGGGAAGGTTGTGGAGGTCGGAGAGGGCCCGGGATGAACCCCGGAGGAGCCCTATGTCCTGCCTACAGAAAAGCGGGTGGAAGGGGAAGAGGCAGAAGAAACACCCAGAGAGGTAGGGGAGCCAGACAGGCCTTGTGGGGGGTGTCCAGAGCGGTGGGCAGTGGCGAGTACTACGTGGCTGGCTGCCTTCACTTCCCCTCATTCTGCGCTCATTTCATCAGTTGGGTGCAGGGCCTGAGGGAGTTTCCCCTGCCCTCGCCTCTCCCCCAGTCGCTCCGCAGGCAAGGGGATCTGTTCTGGGGCCGAAGAGGCTCTGATTCTTTACCTCCCTGACAAGTAGCATGGCAGCCCCTGAACTTCATGGCAGGGGCAGCTGGAGTTCACCCCTCACTGGAACCAAGGACATAGGGGCTGGCGGTGGCCTAGGAAGGAGAACGGGGTGTGGGCACCACCCGGAAGGCTGAGCCCCCCTTGGAGGCAGTGAGGAGACCTCAGCTCTGACCCACCCACCTGCCTCCTCCATTCCCTGCAGTCCATTGACCCTGGACAGCAGTTCACGTGGGAGAATTCAAACCTGGAGGTCAACAAGCCCAAGAACCGTTACGCAAACGTCATCGCCTACGACCACTCTCGTGTCATCCTTACCTCCATTGATGGTGAGCCAGGGGCGAGCCCTCCCGTCCCCCGCTCTCCTCCTCGCTATCTGGGGTGATCGTTCGTCCTACGGAAGAGGCCCACGAGGCCTGGGGTGCCCTGAGGTGTGGCAGGTGGGGACGGGGACCCTAGGATCATGCTCTCTCATGTTCCTTCCTGTCCACAGGAGTCCCAGGCAGCGACTATATCAATGCCAACTACATTGATGGCTACCGCAAGCAGAATGCCTACATTGCCACGCAGGGCCCCCTGCCCGAGACGATGGGCGATTTCTGGCGGATGGTGTGGGAGCAGCGCACAGCCACTGTGGTCATGATGACGCGGCTGGAGGAGAAGTCCAGGGTGAGACGGGGCAGGGCTCTGCCAGGAGGTGGGGTGGGAAAGAGCCACCAGCTGATTCAAGCACCTTTTGTGTCCCTGTGGGACGAAGTTCCCCAAGGGAATTCCCTAGTGCTGTTGTTTTCCTGGAGTATTGCCGTGGTCCCCAGACACGAGTGGGTTCCTAGGATGTTAATATGTTGCACCAGATGCTCCATTTTCTGGGAATGTGTGTGTGTGTTCCCCGGTTGCTGGCATGTTCCCGGGATGTTCACATGTTCCCCAGATGCCGGATGTTCCTGGGGCATTAACACATCTCCGAGTTAATTAGTGGAAAGAGCCACTGTTATCTGCTTTTGCACTGCAAAGCATCGCCTGGAACGTAAAATTTACAGAGCTTGAAAATGGCACATAAACATTATGGGTAAAATTGGCAGAAAGTGTGCCTGGTGCGCTCTGGTCATGAATAAATAAATTTCAATTACGGCCCTCATTCCCCCAGCAAGGGCAGGTTGGCGCCGTAGTGTGAGAACCTGCTGTGGGGCCCCAGAAGACAGGGTGAGGGGGGTGGCACAGTGGGTCTGCGAGCTTTGGGTGGGGAAGCCTTATACCCTCCCACCCCACTTCTGCCCCACGGCCCTGCCCCTTGGAGCCCTCGGGCACTTGCGAAAACCCTTGCACCTGGCTTGCTTGTCCGTTTGCAGGTGAAGTGCGATCAGTACTGGCCAGTCCGTGGCACTGAGACCTACGGCCTCATTCAGGTGACTCTGCTGGACACGGTGGAGCTGGCCACATACACCGTGCGCACCTTTGCACTCCACAAGGTATGGGCCCATCCCAGTGCTTCTCTGAGCATGGTGTGCCGGGTGGGCGAGCGGGAACTCAGAGTCGGAGGTTGGGGCTGGGGAGTCGGCTCAGACATGCGGGAGTGCACTGTGGCGGCCAGCACTGCGTCACTCTGCCCTGAGCCTGTGGCAGGCAGACTCTGCTCGCCACACAGCCTCTCCCCACCTTTCTCTCCAGAGCGGCTCCAGTGAGAAACGGGAGCTGCGTCAGTTCCAGTTCATGGCCTGGCCAGACCATGGAGTTCCCGAGTACCCGACCCCCATCCTGGCCTTCCTGCGGCGCGTCAAGGCCTGCAACCCGCTAGACGCAGGGCCCATGGTGGTGCACTGCAGGTAAGGGGCACAGCGCCATCAAGGGGCGGGGTGGGAGGAGGGTGGGCCCGTGCCCCAAGCCGAGCCCCTGCCCTAAGCCGAGCCCGTGCCCTGCAGCGCGGGTGTGGGCCGCACGGGCTGCTTCATCGTGATCGACGCCATGCTGGAGCGCATGAAGCACGAGAAGACGGTTGACATCTATGGCCACGTGACGTGCATGCGCTCCCAGCGCAACTACATGGTGCAGACGGAGGACCAGTACGTGTTCATCCACGAGGCGCTGCTGGAGGCCGCCACGTGCGGACACACAGAGGTGCCCGCCCGCAACCTCTACGCCCACATCCAGAAGCTGGGCCAAGTGCCTCCTGGGGAGAGTGTGACCGCCATGGAGCTCGAGTTCAAGGTGGGCCAAGGGCTGGGCCTGGATTGGGTCATGGGGATGAGTCCCCCCGTCCCCCCCCAGGAAGCCAGGCCTGACCAGTCCCTCTCTCTCGCTAGCTGCTGGCCAGCTCCAAGGCCCACACATCCCGCTTCATCAGCGCCAACCTGCCCTGCAACAAGTTCAAGAACCGTCTGGTGAACATCATGCCCTACGAGTTGACCCGAGTGTGCCTGCAGCCCATCCGAGGTGTGGAGGGCTCTGACTACATCAATGCCAGCTTCCTGGATGGCTATAGGTTAGCATGCTTGTATCTGCCCATCGCCCTCAGTGGGTGCCTAGGCCTGTGCCTGGCTAGCTGGGGGTACCACAGGGTAGGGCCAGCTCAGAAGGTTCGAGTGGGCTTCCCGGAGGAGGGGTGATGTGAGTGGAGCAGTCTGGGGGAGGCTTGGGGAGCACAGTACCTCCAGCATGTCCAGTCTTATGTCCACCCCAGGCAGCAAAAGGCCTACATAGCCACACAGGGCCCTCTGGCAGAGAGCACCGAGGACTTCTGGCGCATGCTGTGGGAGCACAACTCCACCATCATCGTCATGCTGACCAGGCTTCGCGAGATGGGCAGGGTGAGCCCACCCCCAGGGCCCTTCCGATACCTGGGAGCATGCCAGCCCCCTCTCCCTCTTCTCTTCTCTTCTCTCATACCCAGCCTCCCATCAGCATAACCTCTGGTCTCCTCCCCCCCCCAGTTATTACCACCTTAGGGCTCCTGCCTCAGAATCCTCTGATACTGGGCCCCCTCTCTTTTTCCTCCCCACCTGATCATGGCGGCGGGCCCTTCGCCCACAGGAGAAATGCCACCAGTACTGGCCAGCAGAGCGCTCTGCTCGCTACCAGTACTTCGTTGTGGACCCGATGGCTGAGTACAACATGCCACAGTACATCCTGCGTGAGTTCAAGGTCACAGATGCCCGGGTGAGTTTGGGCAGGGGAGCGTGTCTGTAACTGCCTGAGCACACGGGGGAGGGGCTGCCTGCATGGTGCCCTGGCTCCCAGGGTGCTCACCGGTGTCATCGCACTGCTACCCTCCTGGTCTGGTGGGGCTGCCGCCTGAGGCCCTAACCCCGTTCCCTTCCTGCCTCTCCCAGGACGGGCAGTCAAGGACAATCCGGCAGTTCCAGTTCACGGACTGGCCAGAGCAGGGTGTGCCCAAGACCGGGGAGGGCTTCATTGACTTCATCGGGCAGGTGCACAAGACCAAGGAGCAGTTTGGGCAGGACGGACCCATCACAGTGCATTGCAGGTTGGCCTGGAGGGCTGGGTGCGGGGGGCGGGGAGGGGGGGGGGGAGGAAGGGGCGCCGCGGGCCTGGTAGATGGAGTCCCTGACCGACGCTGTCCCTAAGCAGCGCCGGTGTGGGCCGCACTGGGGTGTTCATCACCCTGAGCATCGTCCTGGAGCGGATGCGCTACGAGGGCGTGGTGGACATGTTCCAGACCGTGAAGACCCTGCGCACACAGCGCCCGGCCATGGTGCAGACGGAGGTAGGTGGGCTGGGGCGTGAGCACACCAACCGCCGACACTGAGCATGCACGCTCTGCCTGGGCCTCTAGGGCAGGCCAGTGATGGGAGCCCAACGCCACCGTAGGACGCACTCCTCATTCGGCAGCTCTGCACGAAACACCAGTGGTGTCCCTGCCTCTAGCTAAAGTTGGACATAGCAGTCCCTACAGGGTACACTCGAGCAGTAGGTGGATGTGGGCCGTGGCGGGGGGGGGGGAGGGGGGGAGATGAGCCTTCAGGGATTCTTTCAGGCCCTTTGGACACTGCCTGGGGCATAGGTCTGGGTCCAGCATCTGCTCTTGGCCAGCAAAGGCCGAGTCCATGGCCCACTGGCTGCAGTGTGAGTGCCCTTGGCAGTATGTTGGGGAACCCACTGGCACTGCCCGTGCTCACCATCCCCCTGTCCTGGCAGGACCAGTACCAGCTGTGCTACCGTGCAGCCTTGGAGTACCTCGGCAGCTTTGACCACTATGCAACGTAACTACCGCCCCCCCTCCTTCGTCGCCCCTGCCTCGGGGCTCCGGAGGGGACCAGCTCCTCTGAGCCATACCGACCATCATCCAGCCCTCCTGCACGGATGCCGTTGCTGACAGAGCACAGCCCCTGGGATCACAGCGTTTCAGGAACATTGCCACACCAAACAGAGAGCCCAGGACCCCCTGCCACTGGGTGGGCCGGCAGGCAGGCGCGGCAGCCGTCTGTCCACCAGGCCCGCCCGGGGCCCACTCAGAACTCTCTGCTCCGCTGTCGCATTTCTCATGCTTCTTCTCATGGGGTGGGGATGGGGCAAAGCCTCTTTTTTATACATTAAGTGGAATAGACTGAGGGATTCTAGCCTCTTCTCTCGGATGTTTCCTTTTGCAAATTCTTAACTGCAGAGTGGGCTGCCATGGGGGTTGGGGTGTAGTCTATTTTCTGTTTTGAGTTACTTGGGTCCTTTTTTGTGTAACTTTTACTGCTGAAGGACGATCATGCCTTCTTCATGCGTGTGGAGCTGGGGCCGCCAGCCTACGCGGGGGCCTCACCACTCTGCTGCTCTTCCAGGCCTTCAGACAAGATCTTGTTTCAGCCAAATGCAGGGAACAATTTTTTTTTTTTTTTTTTTTTTTTTTTTAGTTTTGTTACTCCTTAAGAGCCTTATTTTAGGCCCCACAGACAGTGGTGGGCGAGGAAGAGATAGGAAACACTCAGCCCAGTCATCTATCCCCGTGTGTGTGTAATGTTCACAGCCCAGAACCCCAGACGTGTCGGGGGAGCCTGGCAAGGCGTTCCTCATCACCATCGTGTTTGCAAAGGTTAAAAAAAGCAACAACAAAAAACAAAAACACTATCCAAAAAATCAAAAAAAAAAAACCCACAAAAAAAAAAAAAACAAGGAAAAAAAGAGAGTCATTTCCTGGCCTCTGCTTCAAACCCCTGAGAGGGGAGGCGGCTCGGTGCCCCTGGGGCTCCCTGCGAGCTGCCAGGATGACCTCAGGACCCGCGGAGGCTGGCGTTCGTCCCCAGCACTGCGGAGTGCAGTGCTGTACGGTATGTGTGTGTGTGTGTGGTGGTGGGAGGCTGTGGGTCTGGCCATGTGGCCGAAGCAGTTGGCACAGGTCAGGGTGTGTGCCACACCCTGTACACCTCAGGGCCAAGCAAGGGGCATGGCTGGCCCTTCAGGTCCAGGCCAATAGGCCTGGTAGCACATGTCTGTTCTCAGAGAAGGGGCCAGATGATTTTCCGCCCTGGTTTGCAGCTATTTTCAAAGCCCATGAGCATTGCTCTTTCCACTCCCTCAAGATGCCCTCATGAACCAATGTGGCAAGACTACTGGACTTTTCTCAATGGTACTATAATCGGTCCTTATAACCTTGGCTTGCTGAGGGGCAGGGAGAGGGCCTCTTCCTCTGGGCAGCACTATCTAGATAGGTAAGTGGGGGCGGGGAAGGGTGCATAGCTGTTTTAGCCGAGGGATGCGAAGCGGACGTCCCAAGATCTAGCTAGGCTCGGTCAAGATCAACAATCCAGGGTTGGTAATGTTGGATGCGACATTCATTTTTACCTTGTGGATGCTAGTGCTGTAGAGTTCACTGTTGTACACAGTCTGTTTTCTATTTGTTAAGAAAACTACAGCATCATTGCATAAATCTTGATGGTAATAAATTTGAATAATCAGATTTCTTACAAACCCAGCCTTTGTCTCAGCTCTTTCTGGAACCAGAGTCTGGTCTCTGGAAGTCAACACCTAGGAGTAGGTTCTGGTGACTTCCTGCTCCTAAGGAGACAGGGAGGCTGTCCTGAGTACTTGTCACAAGGTGGATGCTCAGCATGGTGCTCACTCTGAGAGGAGAGGTCACAGACCCAGAAGTCGGAGCCATCAGTGCCTGTAAAGAGTCCCCCACATGGGGACAGCTCCCAGATTGGGACCGTACATACCCTTAGGATATCCTGCGTGCCCGTGTCAGAAGTACTGCGACTCCCACTTCAGGTGCCACACTCTCCCATTACCTGCCTGTGCAGTGGAGGCTGTGACAGTATGGAAATGGGCCAGGGAGGATTCTTGTCATTCTTGCGACGTAGATACTGGGCATGGTGTGGCCTTCTGGCCCTTGGACGCAGCAGTATCCACTCGTTGAGTCCTGTGGCCACTCCACTAGCGAGCAGGCAAATCCTATCATGCTGTCAAACCATGGAACTTCTGGGGACACAGGGATGAATGAGACCCAGAATAAGTGGGGAAGAAAAATATATAAGTTGGCAATGAGCAGACTGTAGACAGTCATGATGAGCCCACCACAGAGGTGCTGTGGTTGCACTGAGGCAGCACCTGTCTCTGTCTGTAGCAGGGTCAAAGAAGGCTTTCTGGAGGAGGTGACACAAGGTGGGTCCTGAGTGTTCATAAGGTGAGTAATGGCTATCTTTATTTTTTATTTCACCACTCCAAGTCCCTTTCCATCACCATTTACCCCTCCCCCCCTTAATCCTCTTTTACCTCCCCCTCCACCCCTTTCCTTCTGGTAGTCAGACTGTTGTCTGTGCCTGTGAACAGCTGTCAGTCTGTTCTCTGTATCTATGAGTCTGTTTCTCTTTTGTTAGTTCATTTTGTTCATTAGATTCCACATACAAATGAGATCAGATGGTACTTGCCTTTCCCTCACTGGCTGGCTCATTTCACTTAGCAACCAGTTAGCACCCAGCCAGGGAAAGACATGTAATCCTCACAACACAGTACAGGGTGAGTCCTACTATGCTCTTTGTGTAGATGAGAAAACACGGGTTCATCCACTCACTCAACACAGACTTAGCGTTTGCTATGTACTGGTCCTATCAGTGAGCTGAACAAAGACTAATGCCCTCGTGGCATTTACACTCTAGTAAGATGAAACATGATGCATGTGTAAAACCAGAAGTTTGTTAGAAAGTAATCAGTGTGGGCATGGGGGATTAGGAATAGGCACATGGGGAAGGTTTGATTTTTAGGGTGGTCAGAGGAAACCTCATTAAAACTATGGGATTTGAGGAAAGACATGAAGCTGCCGAGAGATTTTTGCCTAGACATCTTCAAAATGAGCATGCAGACCGAGGGAGCAAATGGGGCAAAATCCCTGGCTGGGTGGCAGTGTGCCCGAGGCTGGTGTAGCTGTAGCTGTGAGCGCGTGAGCAGAAAGTGGGGGATAAGGACAGAGAGGAAATGGCAGAAATCCAGGTGAGGTGAGTAGGTTATATCTTGGAGGTGGAACTAAAGGTTTGCTTATGGAGAGGATGAGAGAGAGGAGTCAAAGTTGACCTCAGTTTTGGCCTGAGCAACTGGAAGAATGAAGTTGCCATTTATGGAGCTGGGGAGGGCAGACCATGAGGGCTGAGGAACCTACTCCAGGCTCCTAATTGGAACATGGAGTTGCCATCACTCCATCATTCCACATTACTGCCTCCTACCTTAGCTGGAAACAGAGGCAGGTGCGTTGAGAAAAAATATTTGGAAGGAGCCCTAACTTGTTTGGTTCAGTGGATAGAGCGTCAGCCTGCGGACTGAAAGGTCCCAGGTTCGATTCGGTCAAGAGCATGTTACCTTGGTTGTGGGCACATCCCCAGTGGGGTGTGTGCAAGAGGCAGCTGATTGATGTTTCTCATCAATGTTTCTATCTCCCTTCCTCTCTGTAAAAAATCAATAAAAAATATATTTTAAAAAATATTTGGAAGGAAATACTCCAAGAGTTGTGTGACGTTGGGTGATTTCTCTCTTTGTAATTTTCCTAAAATTCTGTGAAGAATGAATAGTACCAAAAAAAAGAAAATAATTTAATTTCTAAAATGACAAACTTAAAATTATACAATGTTTTAAAAACAAAAATTTTTCAAAACAGGATAGGAGTTGTAAAACATTACAGTCCCATTCCCCAGCTCCCTGGAGGGAGTCAGTTTAGTCTATATTCTTCTGGGCATTTTCTATGAATATACAAACATGTATATAAATTATTTTTTACATGAAAATCATGTTACTCATATCTTTCTACAATTTGCCCTTTTTATTTAAGTACTAGTGGCCCGGTGCACAAAATTTGTGCATGGGTTGGGGGTATCCCTCTGCATGGCCTGCACCCTCTCCAATCTGGGATCCCTTAGAGGGATGTCCGACTGCTGGTTTAGGCCTGATCCCACAGGGATCACTGGCTCCTAATCGCTCACCTGCCTGCCTGACTGATCACTTCTAACTACTCTGCCTACTGGTCTGCTTGCCCTCAACTACCCCCCCCCCCCCCCCCCC
>PVJC01002117.1:0-83245 GCA_004026665.1 Murina feae | reverse complement strand
AAACTAAAGCAACAAGGATGGAGGGGGGATGGGGGGGTAATAGATCAACCGAAGGACTGTTATGCATGCATTTAAGCATAACCAAAGGACACAGACCACTGGGGGGAAGGGGAGGCTGGGGGAAGGGCAGGGGAAAAAAGAGATATTTGTACTAATCTTTGTAATACTTTATGTAATTAAATAAAAAAATTAAAAAAAACAACAACAACAACAAAAAAAAAAGAAAAAAAAAAAAAGGACAAAGCTGCTTCATGGAAACAAATCACTGAACCCGTGATGTGCTTTTAGGTAACAACACTCTGTTCCCAGGCAGCCGTGGAAGGAGGACCGCCCTGTTCTGATAGCTCTGGGCCTCTTTCGTAGTTGCTATTTACAGACTCGCAGTTTGCCAGAGGTTGTTAGGCAGTTGCTAGGATGAGTAATGTTGTATATAGATTGATTTGCAATTTAATTAGCAACTCCCACTGAAAATGCTGTGGAGGAAAGGAAAAGGAGTTACATTGATATCTTTCAGAATGGATAAATTTGTGTTAGTTTTAATTTTTATTCTTATGCAGATTTAGTGCTTGTCTCTTACCTCTGCAGCATGACATTAACCTTCACAATGGACCCAACTCAACTGTAAAAAAAAATACAGCCCTCACCGGCTTGGCTCAGTGGATAGAGAATTGGCCTGCAGACTCAAGGGTCCCAGGTTCGATTCCGGTCAAGGGCATATACCTTGGTTGCAGGCACATCCCCAGTAGGAGGTGTGCAGGAGGCAGCTGATCGATGTTTCTCTCTCATCAATGTTTCTAACTCTATCCCTCTCCTTTCCTCTCTGTAAAAAATCAATAAAATATGTTTTTAAAAAAATACATATTTTTAATGATTTCAGAGAGAGAGAGAGAGAAACATCAGTGATGAGAGAGAATTGTTCATAGACTGCCTCCTACACAGCCCCTACTGGGGATGGATCCCACAACCCAGGCATGTGCCCTGACCGGGAATCAAACCATGACCTCCTGGTACATAGGTTGACATTCAACCACTGAGCCATGCTGGCAGGGCACCCAACTCAACTTTGATGGAAAAGTTCTTAAGTATCAGAACTCAGATCTCTGTCTACATAAGCCCCTCCCCCCATAATAAAAGTGAAACATGTTTATTAAGGAAAATGTAGAGGATTATATAGAACAGTAGAAAGAAGACTCACCACCCAAATATATTTTATTATATTCATATAATTCATTTACATAATTTAGTTAATTATGTATGAGTATAAATATTGAACCAGTTTTTCATGACAGAATCACAGAAATATGTTTTCACATTATGTGGTAACTACAAGCAAGAATTTTAATACTACCTGCTGGATGTTTGAGCTGGTTCACTGTGTGTTCCCCAGAGGTGTGGGTGTCTCAGGGGCGTACCAGGTGGAAGGGTAGGTTAGGGGAAGGGCAGACTCTAATTCTGGCTCTTTCCCTTGCTTTAACCAATTCTGCTTTTATCTATTTTACATATTATGGTTCTGTAAAAGATTTTATTTGAAGAAAGGGTTTCACTAGTGAAAAGTTTGATAACTATTGTTTTGTAATTTACTTAATCATGCCTTTGTTATTAGTGGTGTGTGTGTGTGGTTATGTATGGGTGTATACGCATATATTTGCTATTGTAAGTACTGTTGCTAGTACTATATTTATGCACACATTCTATACGTGGAATTATTCTCTTAGGGTATATTTTAAAAAATGAACTCTCTGGGTTAGAGAATGGAGCTATTTAAATTAAAAGATGGATCTGTTTAAGTTTCTTAAAACATTAAATGGGATTGGCTCTTTTTTTGTTTGTTTTTAATCCTTACCCAAGGATATTTTTCCATTGATTTTTAGAGAGAATGGAAGAGAGGGAAAGACTGGGAGAAACATCGATGTGAGAGAAACACATTGATTGGTTGCTTCCTGCACTGCACTCTGACCAGGGCCCAGGCCAGGGAGGAGCTTGCAACCGAGGTACATGCCCTTGACCAGAATTGAACCCGGGACCTTTTCACATTATGTTTTCACATATGCTCTGTGTGCAATGCTCTGTCTACTGAGCCAAACCAGCTAGGGCGGACTGTTTTTTTTGTAACACTCTTAGCAGCATTGTAAATTATGTATAGTTTAAAAAAAGCTTTGGCTCTCTTTGCTAAGTGAAAAATGGCATCTTGTTCTTTTAATTTCTATTACCTAGGTTTATATTGAGAATAATAAATTTAATATCATTTTACTGAATATCACCTTATGAGAAGGGAGTAGTCTATAAGTAATTTTCTTAGTATTTTAACCTATAAAAATAAATTCAAGTAATGCACTTTAATAAAAAGGATTTTTATAAAGAGTTTATTTATAAGCGTATGGGTGGCCTCCCATACTCTTATATAACATTAGGTTGTGCTTTCATTTAAAAAAATCTGTGGTGGTATGTACTTTAAGGGAATCACATCGACACTATCTACACTAATAAAAGAGAAAGATGCAAATTGACCATACCTTTGCGACGCCCTCCAGCCAATCAGGAGTGAGTACGCAAGTTAACCCAACAAAGATGGTGGGTTAATTTGCATATGCAGGCACTGAGCCGCCCCAGCTGCTTTGGACCTCTGGGTAGCATGGGAAGGTGGAGAAATGAAGGCAGAAAGGCAGCTCTGGGCCTCTGGGTCATGTGGGAAGGCAGAAAGGCAGCTCTGGCCAGAGCAAAGGCAGTGCCGGCAGCCAGGGCAAGTAAGGCCCATGCTTGCATGAATCTTTGTGCATCAGGCCTCTAGTAATATTTATAATATTTCTTATATATTGCTATGATTACTAAAATTAAAAATTTAAGAATGAAGTTTTGTCTGATCAAAATAATATAGCTGCCAGAAATACTGCAATTAGGGGAGTTTATTTTCACCTTACTAACAAGAATGATGAAACAAAAATAAAACGAAAAAGAATCATGTTGCATTTAACTTAATAGAAATAATGATTTCTGACATTACCTGCACTGTGTTTTTATTTTTTTTAGGTACAAACAGCATAAAACTGACTTTGAGACAGTCCCACAGCAGCGCCCCATTAGCTTGCCTTGCCGAGTGACCGGCTGCCAGTGCAGGGCTTACCTCTACGTGCCTTTGAATGGCACGCAGCCCGTTCGCTGCAGGTGCAAACACTTTGCTGATCAGCACGGTACCACACCTGGCTTTATGTGCAATGCCTGTGAGTGACATTATTACAGATCCACCAACAGAATGTTTTTATTGAGTATTCAATGTGTCTTTGTGCCAGTTTTATTGTCAATAGGAAACAACTAGAAAAATTTGATGGGTAGCTACTCTAAAATTTTATTTTATTTTGTTTTAAAATTGCCTCCCGCACACACCCTAACTGAGGATCGAACTTGAAACCTGGGTATGTGTCCTGATTGGGAATCGGACCCACAACCTTTTTGGTGTATGGGATGATGCTCAGCTATCTGAGCCATCTGTCCAGGGCCTTCTTTCCTTTTTTTAAAAAAAAAAATGTTTTATTGATTTTTTACAGAGTGGAAGGGAGAGGGATAGAGAGAAACATTAATGAGAGAGAAACATCGATCAGCTGCCTCTTGCACACCTCCCACTGGGTATGTGCCTGCAACCAAGGTACATGCCCTTGGCCGGAATCGAACCTGGGACCTTTCAGTCCCCAGGCGGACGCTCTATCTACTGAGCCAAACCGGTCAGGGCTCCTTTTCGTGTTTAACAGCATTCTGTTGCACCCTTTCTTTGTCTACGTGTTGGCCTCCCAGTATGGCTTTCGTGGGGAGTTGACCCATAGAGAGGCTTTCACATTATCTCTTCACCTGGACCTGGATGGGTTGTCCCCACCACACCTGCTTTTAACTCAGTTTTTGAGGGAAGGGCCTGCATTTCCTGGCTCTCCAGTGTTCAGCCCAATTTCTTTTAGTCCTCATTGGTTTTTCCGCCTGCTAGTATCCATTACTGCTTTGAATCTTTTAGAAATAAGTGCAGTGGCTGGGAGGGAGGTCAAGGTCTGGAGAGAGCAGTTACCAGGGTTAGAGGACAGCACATGAGGAACCCAGATTCAGGTGATTAGGACAAGCTGAGCATTTTTGGAGCAGGCAGCTCAGTCCCTGCTCCCTTTACACCTTGATTCAGGTTTAAGAACTTAACTCCCTTTATACTTTGATTCAGGTTCCAAGTGTTCAGGATTCCATAGCTGCTTCACTTGTGCTTGTGGTCAGCCTGCATATGCCCATGACACAGTAGTGGAAACCAAGCAGGAGAGACTGGCTCAAGGAAAACCAGTGGGACGGGATGTTCCTTACGCGGCAGTGGGAGGATTGACCGGCTTCAGCTCTCTAGCAGAAGGCTACATGCGGTTAGATGACAGTGGAATTGGTAAGTGATCAGAAGTGTGAGCTTGTTACGTTGTTTTTATGTGTGTGGACAATAGCGAAGCCTTCTGTTTGTTTAGCACTTTATATCCTTCATGTTCCCCCTCCCCAGAAAACATTCTCTTATTTTTATTTTTTAAAAAATGTTTAATTGCCACTACATAATAGATGGTTATTACAGAAAATTTAGAAATCACAAGAGAAAACATCATTCTTTCCCCCAATATTTGTACCCAAATCCTAACCCATAACCACATTGTTTGTAATAGCTGAGTAATAAATAATGTTTCCTTTATTTGATATGACACAGTTTACCTATTATTTTATTGTATGCAACTTTTACCATTATAGCCATCTCATTTTGGAAACATAGGCTTATGTCTATGTGTGAATATGCACATGCATGTGTAGGCATGTAATCACATCTATAATAATGCATGCTCACAGGCATGTATCTGTATGTACAGAACCCGCAACCTTTTGGTATATGAGATGACGCTCCAACTGAGCCACATCAGTCAAGGATAATTGTTATTCTTCATAGCATGTTTTGATATTTGGTATGGTAAATTCCTTCCATTTGTTTCTTTACTTTTTTCAAGATTGCCCTAATACATTTGTGCTTCTCTTCTAACTAGTTTTACAAGTAGCTTGTTAAATTCCATTAATGAACCCTTTTTCAATATTTATGGATACCTGATTCTATTAGGTACATGCAAATGATTACAGAATACACAGTTGCCACCGGCAAAAAATAATCAATTATAATGATGTTGATGATGACCAGGGGTTGTTCTAACCTCTTTACATCTCTTATCTCATTTAATCCTCACAACTCTGAGTTAGGTGCTATTACTAATCCCATTTCACAGATGAGGAAACTCAGCACAGGAGTAACACATCTTGTTCTGTGTTATTCAGCTAGTAAGTGGGTAGGGTTGGGTTCAACCCAGGTTGTTCTGGGCACCTTAGTCTGCCTCATTGTTGTCTATTTCAAAAGCAAATGTTTTATGTGGCTTTTGTTACTAGTCATTATTACTGTACTTAATCTTGGAGTTTTAAATAAGTGTTCAGCTAATTTTACAAGTAATGGTATTTTTGCCTCTTCCTTCCAACATTTATGAGTCTTTTTACTCTGACTAACCAAAATGTCTGGTACTTTTAGAATGATACTAAATAGTGCTGGTAGTGGCTGATATCTTTTTTCTAGTATTTTATCAATTAAACATTTTTATAATATAAAAAAAGAAAACCTGCTCCTTTTGGCCCTTGAGGGAAGGCGAGGGGAAGAAAGGTGAGAGTGAGAAGAGAAAACATAAAATATTTTTGTCTCGACTTCAGATATGGGGGACCCAGGTAAAGGGATGTCTGCTTGGTTAGCCACGTAGAGTCCTAGACAGAGATGACCCCTCGCTGCAGTGCGCTTCCTCAGGGTTGCAGAGGGCGTCCAGAATTCCCAGCTCGTAACTGAGCTGTGAGGCCTGGGGCCTGCCCCTGTCCCTGTCATATCAGGGGGCAAGGGTGACCCCAGAGCAGAGCTAGAGGTGGGTCCCCTGAGCTCTGGGGGATTCAGTAGAGGAAGTGGCAGACATCGAGGGGCCTGCACTTCTCTTGGGACTAAGAATGAGGCTCCCAGCCCTACCAAGCTGAGAGACTGAATTGCCACTCGGGTCAGCCTCTCCCGCCCGTTTGAGGTCTGTAGAGCACACAGCAACCAGAGGAAGGCACAGGGGCCTGGCTGGACCTGAGCACCCCTTCCTATGCTCCCGCCAGCCACAGGATAGAGGAGTGTGGAGGAAGGGGCGGGAGTCTGAAAGACTGTAAGGACTAACTTAAAACCAAATAGGACTGAAAGTGTATGTTCTTCCCCGCTACTGCAGGAAGGAGATAGGGGTGTGGAGAGGGGAAGTTTGTGAAGGAGATAGAGCACTCATGCATACATTTTCTCTGCACTTCCTTCCTCAAAAGTCAATTATTTAGCAGTTGGTCTTTGTAGGTTGTGGTTTTGGGTTGTGATGTTTCCTCATTTCATTGAAGGAGGTTTATTTTTTAAATACTCTTGTAGTTGTTTTTCAAGTGAGGGATAGAGTAAAAACACACTATTCTTCCCTCTTAAACTATAGTTTCTTCATTGTAAATCTTGCTTTTGATTGTGTTTTATAACTATGTTAACATTTTTAAACTCTTCGCTGACATTCAATCACCTTATATATATATTTTTTTCTGTGAAAAGGATCTATGAGAAATAAAAAATACTTTTACCCTAACGCCCTTACTTTATATGGATGGTACAAATCTAAAACAAAAATTTCCTTCTTATACAATGGATTTAAAAAATATATTTTTATTTATTTCAGAGAGGAGGGGAGAGGGAGAGAGAGAGATAGAAACAACAATGTTGAGGGAGAATCATTGATCAGCTGCCTCCTGTATGCTCCACACTGGGGATTGAGCCCACAACCTGGGCGTGTACCCTGACCGGGAATCGAACCGTAACCTCCTGTTTCATAGGTTGCCACTCAACCACTGAGCCACGCCGGCCTGGCCAGAATGGATTTTTCTAATGATTCTGATAGGTTCTAATTTATTTCACACTTGAAATAACTTCTTTGTATCATAGCAAATAGAGGTTTATTTTTCATTTTTTCATGTACTTTGTTATCAGGTGCACCTTCAGCTGAATTTTTAGACTCTCCAGGTACGGCTGTGGACCACCCATTTCTAAAGGCATTTCAAGCATCAGCTACTTCTCCAGAAACACTAACAGATGGTAATGAAATTAAATTGAGAAATATGTTTGGATGTAGAAAATAAGAATTCAGGTTGAGTCATTGATAAGCTTTCTTTGCCCCCAGTATCCACAATTTGATTATCATTTTATTTTATAATGGCCAGGCAGTGAGAAAAAGCAAGAAACTTTATTTTTTATTGGGGAAAGCTGCTAAATCTGAGAATTATGAGGATTCTGATAATACAATAATTTGAAGTTTTAAAACCTTATTGCTTTGATGTCTGAGTAAGAGAGCCCTCTAGTGGACTAATTGCCTTGATCCTTTAGGTTGACCAGAGTGTGGTTATACTCTGTGGTGATTATCAGGAATTACATGATTTTTGTGTTGCTGGTTGAGGGTACATTCATGTGTTTTAAAAACGAGAACAGGTGTTGAGATTGATACTCTATTTTGGATGTGAAGGGATCCAACCAAGACATTCACCTGAAACGAAGGTGAACTTTTTCATGGAACTGGACTCTTGGTGTACCTATAAAGAAAACCAGATTTTCCTTCTGAGGCAATTAGAAGTTTCTTTCAGCACATATACTAGTGCTCTTATATGAAATAGCTATATTGTGCTATTTAATATGAACCCGTTGAATATTTGCAGAATGTTTATCAGTGAAAGTTACTCTTGTGTTATGATGCTCTGTTTTCTAAAAAAGAATTAAGTAGTAGGAGCAATTTTCCATTTAGGCCATTTCTGGTTTGAAAAATAAAAAAATCATCACGAGGTAGGAGGAACGTTTTCTTTCTGTTTTTATTTCAGGAAAATGTATAACTATGGAAATACATTACTTAGAATTGTTTATTTTCTTATCAGTAGGTACAAGTAGTCAAGTTTCTTCACTAAGGAGACCTGAAGAGGATGATATGGCTTTCTTTGAAAGACGATACCAGGAAAGGGTAAGTCTGTAGAGAAATCTGTTTATATTAAGCATTTACTTGTAACAGAGACATCATAGAGCAATTAAATATTGATTGTGGATTGCCCTGAAAAATAATTTATGAAGTCTTTACTTCTAGGTGGTGTTAGGCCATGGGGCTTATTTAGAACAATTCAGAGAGAAACAGGACTGATGAGTGATATGATAATACACTGGTTAATTTATGCAGCTCATTAAGATTGACTAAATATACAAATAAAATGGTCAGTAATAACCATTAACCATCAGCAGATTTGTAAATTGCATGTGTCTTAAATTCATAATATGTAGTAGTTCTTCTGCTAGGTGACTTATAGGCATATTCCATACTGAAGTTAAAATTATTCAATAGCCTTTAAGAAACAGAACACTAATCATACATGTATTTTAACATTTTTTTAGGGTTCAACAACTACAGTATTAAAGTGTTTCTAGATTTCAGTAATGATAGTGTTCATCAGTTTTCCACCACTCTGTAAACTCCTTAGGGCTAAGTGTAATCTTTTATTCATCAGAACTAAGTACAGCAACTTGTTTTCAATAAACATTTATGAAAATTGATATTCTTTTCATATATGTCATCTGATTACATATTTGATGTGTTTCATGCGGTGTTCATATTTGAGAGTTTTGTGGTTTTTTTTGTTTATAGATAGATGGAAGGATGTTGGCTTAATGAGGTTTGGGGGTGTTATCCACCCACATGGCACATTCCCCAAGTGCTTTCTTTAGGATGGATTTTATAGTTGCCTTGTGGGCATTTTTAATTTCTCCAACTAGGTAATAAGTGCCATGAAAGAAAAGACACTCTTGTCACTTTTTGTCCTATCCTCCACAACTCTCAGACAAAAAGATGAAGAAAAAGAAGACTATTATATAAATTACCTTCCAAGAGAAGAGGAAGTGAGTAGGGGACAGAGATAAGCTTGCTTTTCTCGCTGAAGAATTTTGAAGTAGCGGGGAGAGTCCTCGTATGATTAAGGCAGAGCTAGAAAATGGAAGTTTCCACAGTGATGGGAATGTTCTGTATCTGTGACTCTGTAAGTCTAAATTAAATAAATTAAAATGTACTTCCTCAGTCACACTAGCCACATTTCTGGCCACATGGGGCTAGTGGCTACCTTCCTGGACAGGTCTAAGGGAAAGTTCTGGTTTAAGGGAAAAAGGGGATAGTAGGAAGCTAGGAGGAAGATGACATACATGATCAGAGTGAGAAAAGAAAAGGTGATTTTTGCGACATCATTAAGGATAAATTTTTAGTCAAGTCAAGCCCTGTCCTTGGAACACACACATTAACGGCTGAATTTTAGTTTTTCCTCAAAGGGTTCCAGAACTTCTCCCCTCCCTTCTCCAGAAGCCCAGGAAGTGTGGGCTGCCTTGAAAACATGCCAGTGGGATTTGCTTATGGGAAGATAATGAGGGGAGTTCTTATCTGTGAATGTTTTGGAGGATATACCTGGCCCACCCAGGCTGCTTATTATAACCATCCAGACTGCTGATTATATCTAGACCTAGAATTTATGGATTTATGAGATGTAGTTTATAATTCTCTGCCTTGTGTGATTTATGGGTTTATGAGATACAGCTTATAAGCTCTCCAGCCTGTAAGGTTATAATAGAGTATAAAAACTGAGAAGCTCAGACTTAAACAACTTCTGAGCTGACATGTGCTATACACATGGTTAGTACTCTTGTGTTATTCCAAAAAGCTAAGACATGCACCATTGAGGGAAAAGGGGGATTAGGAAACAGAATCTGATGGGTTCAGAGCACTTACAAAGTAATGCTATGCTTGTACAGACCTACCTGGGAGGGAGCTATTGTGGGTTTGGTTTTCCAGCCCTCCACAATAAACTGAGTATTGCAATAAAGTGAGTAGTAATCTTTTTGCTGGTGGAGGTCTTGCCTTCATTTTGTAAAAAAAAAAAAAAAAAAAGAAAAAAAGCAATGTCTGTGAAGTGCAATAAAGAAGCACAATAAAACGAGGTGTGCCTGTATTTCAGTGAGCAAACACTTCCTTGACTTTTGTTTTTTTAGCATCTTTCCTAATTTTTAATGCTGCTGTAAATCTAACACTTGGCCTAAATGAGAGAGGAAAGGAGACTAGTATTGGTTGAGTGCTTATTAAGTGTGTTGATCTTTATACATGCAATCTTATTTACACCTTTAGAACAACCCTGAGATGCACCTATACGATGACCTTTTTTTCACAAATGAGAAAACTATTGGTTAAATAACTTGCCTCAAATAGTTAATAAACGACAGAGGTGGGGTTTGAGTACTCTTCCCTCCGACTCCAAAGCCTGTAATCTTTGCCTTAGAACAGGGTGTCCCCTTGGGGCCCTTCATAGGACCTGTTGACTGACAGTGTGCAAGAGTGATATGAGTGTATGGTCTCTGGATGAGGTGCCCAACCAACTTAAACAGGAGAGAGCAGGAAAAACGAGCAAGAGACAGAGATGAGATTCATTCAATTTTATTATTAGGAAGTTATTATTTATAATTTGATGAGATTGGGAAGACTGGTTTCCTGTCACCTTAGAGGGTAGGAGGCCCTGCCTGCAGCTGCCATGCCCCAGATTTTCTCAGCCTTCTCTTGCCTGGAGTAAGGCCATGGTGCTGCCTCTGGGAATTGCTGTGTGTGAGTGGCAGTTGAGAGTCAGGTGGGTGTTGTGTTCTCTGTTGTTGTTGTTGTTCCCCCTATAGAAAGGGTTGTATGTTTCTAAAAGGTCGGAAGGCTGCTGCTTAGGGTCTGCAAGCTTCTTTGCTGCACTTTCCGTGTAGAATGACAGCCTTTAGGAAGGGAACTGTGCAAATGTAGAAACGAGAATGATAGAAACTACCCTTAAAGCAGTCCGCATTCCAGAAATACCCCGGCTGGCTTAGGTGTGTTCTGTAACCCTGTAAGTGAACGTGTTTAGGCTGATGGGAGGTTAGGTGTTTCAGCTTTTAAAAAACAATATTGAATGGCCTTTAAAATTATATTTATTCATTTTCCCCAAAGAAGTACTCATTATACATTCTTTTTATTAAAGCGCTTCTGTAAAGTTGAGTTCAAACCGTATTTTAAAAATGCAGTTAGGTCCCTTCAGCTCTCAGGTTTTGGCATTAGTATTCAGTAGCTTCATAACTGCTACATAACAGTGTGAAGTGGCTGAGGTAAATAAAACATGAATCCAAGTGAGGTATGTGCAACCTTTTCTGTCTTTAGAATGTTTTACAAATTATTCTATCAACAATATTTTACATTTACAGATAAAAATGGAAAAGGCTGCTAAGCATAAAGGAAAAGCACCAGTGCCATCAAAAACAAAACCTTCATGAAGATTATTAGGGAAATTAAAACCGTCATCCAAATATATCTTTTTGTGTGTGTGTTTATTTAAATATAATACAGTTTATTTGTCTCTCAAGTTGTTTACTTCTGTTAGTATATAAAATGCCTTTTTGGATGTTTTCTTAATTTAAAAAAGTGAAATCAGCCCTCAGCAGTTTGGCTCAGTGGATAGAGCATCTGCCTGTGGACTCAAGGGTCCCAGGTTCTATTCCAATGAAGGACATGTACCTTGGTTGCGGGTTGATTATGGGCACATACCCGGTAGGGAGTGTGCAGGAGGCAGCTCATCGATGTTTTTCTCTCATCGATGTTTCTAACTCTCTATTCCTCTCCATTCCTCTCTGTAAAAATCAATAAAAATATATTTTAAAAAGTGAAATTACCTTACCTGGTATATTATTTTTATCAAATTTTATGATTTACTATTTATACCTTTTTATCTCTGCTAATAAATGAGGCTATTTTCCTATTTGTCAAAAGAATAGTAAATACCTTTAGTCTATCATAATTTAACTTTTCAAACTGTGTATCTACAAATTAAAGTTGGCCTTGGCTGGTGAGGCTCAGTTGGTTGAGTGTCATCCTGTGGACCGAAACGTCACCAGTTCCATTCCCTGTGAAGACTCATGCCCAGGCTGCAGTTTGATCCTTGGTCTGGGTGCACACAGGAGGCAGCTGATCAATGTTTCTCTCTCACATTGTTGTTATTGAAATTTTTGAACAAATATATAGGGCCACTGTTTCAAAATAGTAAGTTAAAATAATCAATTTTTTGTTTTTTAAATTTTGTGATGTTGATTTATGTTTTTAATAAAAAGCTATTTCAAAATTATATAATTGTTTTTTACCAGTATCTCCTGGTTTTTAAGTTGTTTTGTTAACTATGCCTTGTATGTAACTGTATTGACATCTCTTGAGTCCACTTCAAAATCTCTTAGCCCTACCTCATCCTCCAGGACTGCTGGGAAACACTTCCAGGCAGGCTTCTGTTTTGGGACCATGTCATGACTCTCCAGGGATCCTCTGACACTGTGGCTTGGGAACCCTTTGCAACATACATGTGTAAAAGATACGGGGGAGTTAACGATGTTGGAACCACCCTTGACTAACCCCCAGGGGGAAGCCAATAGATAAACAGTCCCTCGTCTGTCTGATGGGAAGGCAATTCTGAGATGCCTTTCATAAGCTTCCCCAGTCACCCCAAATAGTGGCCAACTTCATAATACATCCTTATTTTAGCTTTCTCTTTCCCCCCTTTCCACTCCCTGATTCCTTCCCTTTGGTTCTGTGGAGGAGAGGCCGTTCCATGATGTGATTGCTGCCGACGCACAAGATGGACCTGGGCCAGGACAGAGTGCTTCCCGTAAGCCCTCTCAGAGACTGTCTGATCATAATCGGTACTTTCCTTCTGATGTAAACCAGAGCCTCTCCTTGTGTCCCATGTTGTGCTGGTTCCTGGAACAGGCCATTGTCCTGACCTGGCAAGTATGCATGGCATTTCCCCCACACCTGGGACCCATGACGTACCGGCACCCCCATCCACCTCGCTCTTTTCTGTACAATCCTTTGGTGCCTGGAGGATATCCACTTCGTTTTGTAGCCGCCCACACCAAGACATGCCTGGTATGTAAGTTTCCCTGAATAAACTCTGCTGCTTGCCAGACTCCAGTGGCCTGCCTCTTTCTTTGGTCTATCCCCTGCCCTTTCAGGCTTGGGGGCTTTTTCTTGGGAATATGTGTACAAACAGGTTCTCTAAGATCACTTTCCAAATAAATTACTTGTATGTATCAACATTTGTCTTAGGCTTTGTGTTTAGTTGGGGCGGTGGGGTTAAACCAGGCTAAGGGGTACCAGGAACACGCCTCACAAAACTTCAGGATGGGGTTCTGTGACCGGATCCTTCACTGGACAGATGACAATGAAGACCCCACAGGTGTTGGTAAGTGGGACACGGGTAACGCCTGGCACAAAGCATGGCCGTTAACCATAGTGGATTTGGATGAAGAGCAGGTGGAAGGTAACATGTTGGGCTATACAGTAGCTGTGGCATTACAGTGGAATAGGACTGGTGGATACAAAGATGGAGATGTTTGGGAGCTATTGCGAACTGCTTTAGAAACCTCGAACAAGGAAAATGACATAAGTTCTTGTTGGCCACTAACCTCAAGGCCTGCGTCCATGCCAGAATCCCTCATTGGCACCCTTTTCGGAAAGTCTCCCTCCTCTCCTGCAGGTGCAGGCAATCTGCAGCGACAACTGGGCCCACAGAAGTAAAGTGCCACGGCTGCGAAGGAAACGAGGCACGGCCTCCATCATCCCCTCCAACCAAGGCCGCATGCTGACAGGATAAGACTGCCACTCGGAGTCACGGGGATGGGGGCGTTTGTGTCGGTGAGCCTGATCTTGAGCCCTTGGGTTTTCTTGAACTTTGGAATTGGCAGAAGCAGCTTCCCCGCTTTCGCTAGAGGAGAGCAGCCTGTGCTTGCCTGGAGAGCCTGCAAGGACTTTAAGGCACTTGCTTTGTAAGGTGACACTTGTCTTCCTCCATAGCCACCCCTGCCACCTCTCATTGACTTCAAACTGAAAACTTGGGATCAGGTCTCTGCATACCGTAGGTGGGAAATTCAGTCCTTCCTGTAGGACCGGTAGGGAATGGCCAGCTCCCTGCCTGTATGAGGCCTGGGAAATCATTTCGTCTAGCCGTGCCCAGGCATTAGGGGCGAGTTAATTAAATGTTTGACCAAATGTAGCAGGCTAACTTTTAAGTTGATGATTTTGTATGGCCCACAGATGATGTGATAAATATCCAAATGGCCCTTGACAGAAAAAAAAGGTTCCCTACGCCTGCTATAGGATTGGTTCCAATCTGAGTGAATTGCAGATCCTGGTTAAAATGTATTGGTAGGAAATACTCTAGGGGTAGATCACGAGGGTGTTGCATCAAGGGGTGGAATATAAGGCTTTCTAGGAGAGAGTGACATGGATATTCATATGTAAAGAAATAATGCTTTGCATCTTTCATAAAAGTGAAGTCAAAAAAGATTTTAAGTCTAAATGTAGAACCTAAACATGCAAAACTTCTAGAAAATATAGGAGAAAACTTTTGTATTCTGGATTAGCCAGAGACTTCTTAGAAACAAGACAAAAGCATAATCCATAAAAGACAAAAATAATAAATGGTACTTCATCAAAGGCTCTTTGAAATACCCTGTTTTAGAGAATGAAAAGACAAGTCACAAACTGGGAGAAAATATTTGCAAATTGGAAAGAGTTGTATCCACAGTTTATAAAGAACTGCAAAACTCAACAAGAAAACAAAACAACAAAAAATAGGAAAACTTTTGAACACTTTACCCTAAGAAGCTGTATAGATAGAAAATAAAAGATACTCAATATTTTTAGTCAATAGAGAAATTCAATTAAAAGCACAATAAGATACCACTATACATAAATTGTCTAAACTTAAAAATACTGATCATAAAAAACGGTGAGGTATAGAGCAACTACAACTCTTGAATGCTGTTGGTAGGGATATAAAATAGTAAAACGACTTTGTAAAACAGCCTAGCATAGCGGTTCTCAACCTGTGGGTCGCGACCCCTTTGGGGGTCGAACAACCCTTTCACAGGGGTTGCCTAAATACATCCTGCATATCAGATATTTACATTACCATTCATAACAGTAGCAACATTACAGTTATGAAGTAGCAACGAAAATAATTTTATGGTTGGGGGTCACCACCACATGAGGAACTGTATGAAAGGGTCTCGGCATTAGGAAGGTTGAGAACCACTGACCTAGCAGTATCCTAAGAAGTTAAACACTTAACTATACGACCCTACTTTTCTACACCTATAAATCAACCCAATAGAAATGGAAACATTTGCCCATACAAATACTTGCACCTGATTGTCCATAGCAGCTTTATTTGAAACAATCCCAAAATAGAAACAATCTGAATGTCTCTCAAAAGCAGATGAATTCTAATCATTCAATGGAATAGTACTTAGCAACGAGTAGCAACAAACTACTCATACAGACGACAAAATAGATGACTCTCAAGAAAACTATGCTGAATGTAAGAAACCAGAGAAAACGTACGTACTTTATGATTTCATTAACATAGAATTGTAGAAAATGCGAACTCATGTATGGTGACAGAAAGCGGCATCTGCCACTTGGCGTAGGGAGAAGAGCCAAATAGGAGAGGAAACATTTTTGGGGTAAATGAAATGACTATCATCTTGATTATGAGCATGATTTCAACAGTGTATACATGTTAGGTTTAATCAAATTGTGCATTTTCAATACCTGCAGCTTATTGTTATTTATATCTCAATCAAGGAATTAAAGTAATAGAGATAATTTTAACTGTTGTGCAAGGTTTGCCAAAAACTGTGTTATGTGTATATAACCAGGCACCTAAACTCTATTAATTCCTTCCCTTCCGCCCCCGCACCCCTTGAAGCGGTGGAAAAAGCTGCAACACGAGAGAGAAATAGAGGCTGGGCCGAGAAATGCCTGTGAAGCTACGAATCTGAAAACGACATTTTCATGCACCAACGCCATTTTTTTCCTTTCTCTCTTGTGAAACGAACGTCGACATTTGTCTAATTTCGCTGTTTTAAAATTGGAATCGGTGCTAACAAGTTAGGAAAGAGCACAAAATTCGCGCCACTACTTGACAGTCCTCACTCCTCTAGCAAGGACCCTGCCTGTACCCGCAGGTGCAAGGCAACGCCCGGCAACGCCCCCCGCCCCCACCCTGCACGCAGCCCCGCGCAGCGCTCTGCGCGTGCGTGGCCCCGCCCAGCGCGCCCTGCCCGCCCCAGGCCTCAGCGGCCACGTGAGCACGTGAGCGCAGTGGGAGCGGCATGGCGCAGGGCGGTGTGCACAGGCGCCACTTGGAGCCCCAGCGGCCGAGGCTCGCGCGGTAAGTCTGCGCGTGCGCCGCGGGGCCAGTGCCGGTGAGCCGTGGTGGCGGGAGCGGGCTGCGGGCCCAGCATGTGGGGCTGGGAACACGCTCCTAGGGATTGTGCGGCGGGAAGTGTGAGGTCAGTAGTCGTCCGTCCTTCGTCCTTCGGGTAGGTGCGCTGGGGGGCGCTTCCAGGACCGCAGACCGAGCCCCTGGGGCAGGATTAGGCCTCCGAGAGGGCGAGGCCCACCTCCTGGCCTTGCCCGCCCTCGCCCTCGCCCTCGCGCCGCTGGCCTGCGTGCGAGGGTGCGGCCCCCAGGCCCCGGCCCAGTCGCGAAACTCGCTTGCAAATACCTCTGGCGGGGGGGTTCTCGGTGAAGACGGGTGGAACTCTCTCTTCTGTGCCATTTAAACTTCAAAATCTCTCAAAATAGTTGTCGAGGAGCGACCTGGACTCAGTCCGATCATGGCCCTGAACGGAAGGCCTGGGAGAGCCAATTTGGTAATCCAGGTTTGCAGGAAGCCCTTTCGACCACTCCCCCCCACACACCTTAAAATACGATTTAAAAACGCTTCTAGAAAAAGCGTCTTAGTTATCTGGTGGGATTTCTGAAAGATTTAATCCGACCCCAAAACCCCCAATAAATTGACCAAGACAAGCAGGGTGAAAAGCGAAAGATCGCGTTTATTGATAGCCCTCGGGTGAAGTCCCGCGGTCTGTGTGAGTCACAGACACACATGCCTGGAAGCTTCTTTATGCCGCTGTTGGGCCAATCAGGTCTGTCGGGGTAGATGGGGGGGGGGGGCGGCGGGAGGGTTGATTTAAGTTAAAGCGGGGAATTTGTACAAATGCACCTGGCCATCCTGAGCAATTGCAGATGGCCAGCAAGGAGGGTGTTTTTACGGCGCCAGTTTTATCAGGGCTGCAGTTTGGCCTTGGGTGGTTTTTTCGGTTCAGCGGGTGGAATCTTGAAGGTCCCTTGTCTGCCCAGCCCCCAGACCTTACAATTTCCAAAGCCAACATTTTCATTTTTACGAAATTGAAGTCACGGAGTCCTTAAACTGACTCCAGCTTGGTTTTATATTTTTCCTCAATTAAAAACATTACGTATTAACCAATATTAGAGGAAGGATCCTTGTTTTGAAAATGTTTTTTGATGCTGCGGAGTGTATGTGAAAAAAAAGGTTTTAAAGCTGTAACAAAAATTAGGAGAATAAAATTTTAAAAAATTTTATGACCCCCCCCCCCTCAGACAGAGTTAACTTTTATCTCTTTCTTGTTCAGAGAACATTTTAAACTTGGGCATAGTGATGTTCTTAAATAACGTTAAAAATCTCTTAAATACGTATTTTCAGTTTTCATTAAAGGACTAACATTTATGCATGTAAAGTGCAACATCCTAGTGTATTAAGGGTAAAATTGTAAAGTAGTAGGTATTTATTTTGAAATATTTTGCAGTTGGCAAAGTTTGTTATGTAATAAAAATTGTTATTAATTCTCACCTGAGGATGTCTTTATTGATTTTTGAAAGGGAGGAAGGTGGGGGGGGCGGTGGGAGGAGGAGAGAGGAGAGAAATATGGGTGGGTTGCCTCCTGACTGGGGATCGTACCCTCAGTCTTTTGGTCTACAAGTGGATGCTTCAACAAATTGAGCCACCCAGCCAGGGTTGAAAATTATTTTTGAAACAATGGGCAAAATTTGATTCTTTTTGCAAGTCCCTAATTGCAAGGTATCTTCAAAAACAGAAGCCAGTGTACCTTTTAAATAAAATTGATTACCAGTCTGAGGCATTTGTTCTGTATATATTTGTAGTGTTTCTTCTTGTTTAAATTACAGAAGGCCTGCTCTTGTTTTGGAAGGACATCAGCTAGTTTAAAAGAATATGCACACTGGTAATGAAGTATTAATTTATGTAACTGATCACAATGTGCACCAGTTGTCCACTTTGGTGTAAATTTGCAAAAGTTTGGCTAAAGAGAGAATTTCAAAGATGGCGTTTGTATATGGTGTAATTGGAAAATACAGTATACTAAAAACAAAATAATTATTGAACAAATATTTTTGAGGTCTTTTAAATATAGAGTTGAGTTTTGATAACTTTATTTCGTGCAACACATAGTTGTAGAAATTTGAACATTAGGTTTAGTCTTTTTTCGCTGCTAATGACAGATCATTAGAACCTAATTCAAGATATTGCATTGTTTTAGTTTTTCAGGAATTGTCCAAATGGATGAAGATGTACATTACAATAAAGGTACTGACACTAAAAATTATTTTTGGATGTAAAAGTTAGATGATCTTGATTAATTCCTAACTTTCTTCGCATTGTGATTTGGTTTTAGTTGAAGATGTGGTTGGAAGTCATGTGGAAGATGCAGTGACGTTTTGGGCCCAGGTAAATAGCAGCCTGGTTGGTCTTCTTTCCCATCCTTCCTCCACTAACACAGGTCTTCCCCAACAAAAACAAAAATAAAAATCTCAGAATGTACATT
The DNA here is from genome assembly GCA_004026665.1 of Murina feae. Taxonomy (NCBI): domain Eukaryota; kingdom Metazoa; phylum Chordata; class Mammalia; order Chiroptera; family Vespertilionidae; genus Murina; species Murina feae. Next base: position 64,404 of record PVJC01002117.1, on the reverse strand, counting down.
GTCATTCTCAGTTTCTAATTTTTATTGACAATCATTTAACACAAGTCGTTATTAGAAGACATGGCTATAGCTGGAGCTTAATACCCGCGTTCTGAGTTGAATGGTCATAATATACTAAGTAGAAGCAAACAGGAGTGTAATCATGGTTCATAATTACATTGAATTTAATACCAGTGATCTCTCTAGGCTGCATAAGTTACTGAAGAGGCTGAGAAATTTTTATTGTGAAGTTACAGCTCCATCTAGTGGTATTTTATAAGATTGTTTCTGGAAAGATCCGTCTTTTTCTAATGGCTTAATTTTGAATTTGATTTACAATATGTTTCTCATTGCAAAATTGGAAGTAGTAATGAAGTACTAGTAAGTTTCTATTACTAGTAAGGCTTCAGGTCAGATATGGTTATTCAGGTTTAAATAAAAATCCAGGAACCAAAGTGCATGTGTTCCTGAATTTAAGATGGTGAATCCCTCTAATGTACGTAAATACTTACTTTTAATTTTGTGAACTACACATGAAGGAAAGGGAATGACATTTCTCTGTACTTCCTACAGCGTGAGAAGTCCTTTTTTGTGTGAGTGGAGTGAATTGGCAATGTGGGAAATAGAATTTATGAGAAGAAAAGTTATGGAAGAATCTGATTAACCCAGAGTTTTTAAGTCCGTATAGAAAACATTGGAGAAGGGTGCTATTCATAGAAAACTTGTGACAGATTTGTCTGCACTTTCTAAAGTGTCCACATGTTCTGGTTCTGTGCCCTTTGTATTAATAGCATCTGTGTCACTCTCAACAGTGTCCCCCATTGAATGATAAATTATGTTTAAGCTCATTATATAGGAACAAAATTTATTAGTTTAAGATTTTCTAAACCAGTCCTATCCATATGAACCATATGAATAATTTAAAATTCAGCAGTCACATGGCTTCTCTTAGATTGGTAGTAATATTACAGAAGTGAAGTTGTGTCCTGTTCAGTGCATCATATTGGTAATTCATGATGTTGGTATATCTCGTTACTGATGATAGTAACCCTGATCCATTTGGTTATAGTTGTAACTGCTAAGTTTCTTCACTGTAAAGTTACTATTTTCCTTTTGCAATTAATAAATGTTTTAGAGGGAGCTACATTGAAACTAATCTTTTTTCTCTTCAATGTTGCACCTGCAAATTTTATTATTTATTAATATGGTGCTTACCAAATGATGATTTTCTGTTTCCCTCATTCCCTATACATTTATTAATTGGAATTCTGTAAGGAAGAGTTGTCTGTTCTCCACCATTTATTTGATGATTTATATTAATATGGACTGTGGGTATATATATAGTCCATGGGATGTAATCCGATATTATATTTATTGTATTTTATAATTTAATTTGTTGCAGCTTCAGCCATTAGGAGATTGTTCACATTCATTGGCTATTGCATCCTTTAAATATATACCCATACTTTTTTTTTTTTAAGCATTTCTGGCCCCATCAGATATTACAGCATCGTCTTTTATTTCCCTTTTCTAGGCCTGGAATCAACCTCTCTTCCAGGAACAGTGGTTCCTTTTATTGGAGAATAGTGTCTAGAAATCAAAATGTCCTTATTGCTACTGGAGTGTCATTGCTTCTAGGCCCTCTCAACAGACAGAGCTAGAAAAGATACTTATAATAATAAGAGAGTAATATGCTAATTAGACCGGACATCTTCTGGATGTCATTCTGAATGTCCTTCCTGACAAAGCTGGGGTGGAGGGAAGCCAACCTGGGTCCCTGGTGCCTGTGGGTGGCCCGGGGAAGGCCAGCCTGGGTCCTGGGTGCCAGAGGGAAGCCGGTGCCAGCAGCGGGGGGAAGGAAGGCCGACTCTTGAACGAATTTTCGTGCATTGGGCCTCTATGTTTAAGAACCCATTACTCATATACTAAGGTGATCAGATTTAAAGTGGTACACCATTGACCGGGGGTTCTTTTTTATTCTTTTTTAAAAATTATTACTTAAAATATTATAAAGAGTAATTGGTATAAAATGCTGCGGGATGCAGGACAAACTGTTAAAAATCGGGACTGTCCCGCCAAAAGCGGGACATCTGGTCACCTTATCATATACACATCTATATTTCTCTTTATCTCTCTGTGTGTGTCTCATATATGCACAAATGCATACAAACATAATGCACACACATGCAATAATAACCTGTATATTATGGGTTCAATTCTGATATCTTCCAGTTCTGGTCTAATGCTGTAGGTTTACTTAACCTTTCTTATTTGTAATTTCTTTCTTCCTACTCTCATTACTTATTTGTTCAATCCTAGTATATACCTAGTTTCGAACTGTTATCCTAAAACTCTGTAAGAAATGAATTTATTTGTGTACAGGGGAATGTATACATTTTGAAATTATGTTTGCATATTTCCTTTACACAATAAATATGTGAGAAGACTTAAGTCATTAGACCAAAATATGCTATCCACTTTGAGCAATTAAAGTTTGATTTAAAGTAAAATCCAGAGATAATTGTTTAAAGTTACCTCTTCATATTAATAATATTTGGTATCTTGGCTTGAATTCCAAGTAATTTGAACTCATTGGGAATTAAACATTTCTATAGCCTAGTCCTATTTTTTATAAAGAACTCATTTGAATTATGAAAAAATACTAACATAAGAATTTGATTTAATTTCCAATGCTTCAAAGTCTTTTAAGTATTATGCTTAGTAGAACTCTTAATTGGATAACACTATCAAATAATATTTTACTGAATCATACTATATCTGTTCTTCTAGAGTATCAATAGAAATGAGGATATTATGAAGATTGGTTGCTCACTGTCTGAAGTTTGTCCTCATGCCAATTCAGTTTTTGGGAATCTTGACCTAAAGAAGGTGAATCATATTCTTGAATATAATTACCCCATCTGTCATGTTCATCTTTCCTATATCTTAAATTTTATAGTTTTTGAAAATTTTGATATATTTGAAAGGAAGAGGCAAAATTTTAGAATATGTATAAACTGTAGTCATAGTAAGTTTTTTCTTTGAAAATACTTATGGACTGTCTGCTATGTGCCAGGCACTGTGTTAAGCATTGAGTATACACTGGTGAACAAAATAGAGTCCTTGTGTGAAATTTAAGGAGGCACTTATGCAAGTGCAGAGTTGGTACCTCATAGTGAGTGCATCTTTAAATTTGTTGGGTGCCTTGCCTAGTTAAATGAGAGGTAGATGTCTGTATTTTAATTAGATGCAAAATAGTGTATGTAAAATTAGCCTATTTGTGTAAAAAAGTATAAAGGTATATCAAAGTGTATATGGAGCATTAGCGTAAAAGTAAAATTACTTTCAAGAGGCTCATGTTGAAGAGTGTTGGGAAGGAAGTCTTCTTTACCCTTTTCAGTATACTTTGATTTTCTTCTAACAATATGCCTCTATAGTTTTAAAATTATTAAACCCCAAAGGCATATATAAAAATGTGCGAAAAGAAGAAATTTAGAAGTAAGTAATGTAGCTTGGAGTTGAGTATCAGAATGGAGAAGGAAATGCAATTTGTAAAGTTTTTAGTTTTTTTAAGCATCATAGTCTGTGACTGTGTTTGTTAGTGTTAAAAATTAAGACACAGCTGCTTTTCTTCTGTTGAATGCAAAATCTACTTGCTTAACAAAAAATTTAAACAAACTTCAGTAATATACTTATAAATGATTACTCAGACATCTCTGATTTTCCATGAATGGATTATACTTTGTAAATTTTCTTTAGTGATTGAGTGGCTCTCTCCTTCTCACCATGTAAGCAGGTCATGAGCTATGAATAGTTGAGTTGGAGAGAAGTTTGGAACCGGGCACAGTGGGACTGTGTTTAAAGACACATCTGTTTGGAATAGACTTGTATGTGTGATAACTTCAGGTTCCTCAACTTGGTTGGGTCCCAGCTCTATTCCTGGATACAAAGTGTCCCCACCTTTACCTAGACTGGGTTGCAATGACATACCATTTCTGTCACTTGCCTTATATCCAATTGTTTATTTTATTAGTATAACTAGGGACCCAGTGGACGAATTGGTGCACCTTGAAAGGAACTGTGGGCTGTGAGGCTCAGGTGGGTCTCGGCTCATACTCTGCGCCCCCACCCGGCCCTCCTGCCGCAGCTCCCAGTCCCTTGTCTGCTGGCAGCCCTACTCCCGTTGCCACTGCTCCCACGAGCTGAAGGTGCTGGCCCCACTTGCATCTGATTGACTGCAATTGGGGCTGGTGCCAGCAGTGGGTGCAGGCGGTGGCTGCTGCCTTGATTGTCTCTCAGGAGCTGGGGAAGTGGAGAAGCCCTTAGGGGTGATGGGGGCTGGCAGCCGCTGCTTGCACCCGCTGACAGCCCTGAACAATTGGGGCTGGTGTTGGGCACTGGCAGCGGGTGCAAGCGGCAGCTCTGGAGCTGGCAGTGGGTGTGAGCAGGGCCAGTGCTGGCAACAGATGTGAGCACCGGGTAGGACTGTGGCATGGGGGAGCAAAGAAGTTTCAGTAATCACCAGAGGTTCGCCTCAATGATAGCAATCAGCGCCCCACCTTGGTCTGGCACCCCTGCTCACCTGCTCCACCTTCCTGCTGCGGTCTACGCCTGCCATGTTCTGCGTGTGTCCCCTGGTGGTCAGTGCACATCATAGCGTCTGTCTGTTTGGTAGTTCTGCCGTTTGGTCTATTTGCATATTAGGGTTTATGTATATATAGATTACAAAGTCTTAAGATAATGTGACCTTTTGTAGAGTTTGAAATTGAGTAAGACTGTAGATTTTCAGCTATTTTTGCTACTAAGCCTGTTTGCTTGTTGGAAGCTGGGGTTGGAGTGAATCCTGGGTCCTGGATGTCTCCGGTGGCTGGAGGGAAGCACCCTGGGTCCCGGGTGCCTGCTGGCCACTGAAGGAGCGAAGCCTGGGCCCGGGTGCTGGAGAGAAGCCAGTGTCGGCAGCCAGGGGATAGAAGGCCTACTTTTGCATGACTTTTCGTGCATCGGGCCTCTAGTCTTCTGTATATATATGAATGCTTAAGTGATTGAACTACTGACGCACAGGATTAGGCTCCCTCCTGTCTGGATCAGGCCTGCAGGGATTGGGGTCCCTCCTGTTTAGACCAAAACTGGCTCTCCAACATCCCTGGAGAGGTGCTGGATTGCGAGAGGGCGCAGGCCAGGCCAAGGAACCCCACCGGTGCATGAATCAGTGCACTAGACCGCTAGTATACAAAATCCTATATAATAAAAGGGTAATATGCAAATGGACCCTAACAGCAAACCATTGGGAATGACTGGTCACTATGACACACTGACCACCAGGGGGCAGAGCCTCAATGCAGGTGCTACCCCTGGTGGTCAGTGTGCTCCCACAGGGGAGCTCTGCTCAGCCACAAGCCAGGCTAATAGTTGCCAGTACAGCAGTGGTGGGAGCCTCTTCTGCCTCCTTAGCAGCGCTAAGGATGTCTGACTGCAGCTTTGGCCTGCTCCCTGCTGGCAAGTGGACATCCCCCAAGGGCTGCCAGAGGAATGGCTGACTACCAGCTTAGGCCCGATCCCCTGGAGAGTGGGCCTAAGCCAGCAGGTGAACATCCCCCAAGGGGTTCCAGACTGCGAGAGGTCACAAGTCATGCTAAGGGACCCCCCCCCAAGTGCACAAAGTTTTGTGCACTGGGCCTCTAGTAAAAAGTATAAAAACCATCTTGGCTGGTATGACATATGGATTCCACCATAATTAAGAATTAGACTTAAGTGGCATGTGCCTGGAATATTTATTCTTAAAGAGCAATTAGTTGTGTCAGTTATGTCTTCATTTATTAAAACAGCATGATTTCCAGTCTTTGATGCTTGTGTTTTTTTACTAAAGTATAGTTGACATACAATCAATATTAGTTTCAGAAGTACAGCATAGACATTTAATGTTTATATTGCTTATGAAATGATCACCATTAAGCCTAGTAACCATCTGTCACTGTATAAAGTTATGATATTATTGACTATATTTCCTATGCTGTACATTTCTTCCCTTGATTTATTTATTTTCTATCTGGAAGTTTGTATTTCTTAGTTCCCTTCACCCTTTTGCCCATTCCCTGACCCCTGCAACTATCAATTTGTTCTCGGTATCTATGAGTCTGTTGCTGGTTGGTTTGTTTGGATTTTTAGATTTCACATATAAGTGAAATTACAGGTCTTTGTCTTTCTCTGTCTGACATTTTGTTTCTTTGTTAAATATGTTTTTTATTGATTTTAGAGAGGGAGAAACATCAATGATGAGAATCATCGATTGGATGCCACCTGCATGCCCCTAAGTGGAGATCGAGCCTGCAATCTGGGCATGTACCCTGACTGGGAATCGAACTATGACTTCCTGGTTCATGGGTAGTGCTCAACCACTGAGCCACAGAGATCAGGCTGACTGACTTATTCCACTTGGCATAATACCCTCTAGTTCATCCATGTCGTTGGCAAATAATAAGATTTCAGTTTTTATGGCTTAGTAATATTCTAATGTATATATATGCACCATATCTTCCTTATCTGCTCATATTTCAGTGGATACCTAGGTTGTTTTCATTTATTGGCTCTTGTAAATAATGCTGCAATGAACATGGTGCATTTGTCTCCAAAGGACATGAAAACATGAATTTGTGCTGCCTTTTTTAATTGTTTTTTTATCTTTCCTCCCCTCCCCAATCCTACCCTTCTCTTTGAAAGGCAGAATAGCATAATGGACTCTGTAGTCAGATATCATAAGTTAGAATCCTGGTTATGACTTTAGCGGTGTAATGGTGAAACACAGTTCCTGCCTGTTCAGGTTGTTGTAAAAATAAAATAAGGCAGCCCTGACTGGTTTGGCTCAGTGGATAGAGCATCGGCCTGTGGACTGAAAGGTCCCAGGTTCGATTCTGGTCAAGGGCATGTACCTTGGTTGTGGGCACATCCCCAGTGGGGGGTGTGCAGGAGGCAGCTGATCGATGTTTCTCTCTCATTGATGTTTCTAACTCTCTATCCCTCTCCCTTCCTCTCCGTAAAATATCAATAAAATATATTTTAAAAATAAATAAAATAAGGTATAAAGTACTTATTGACACGTAGTTAAGTGGTAACCACTATTTTAATCTACTTAACATGCTTTGATTAATTAAAATTCCAAATAATTGTAACTTCTTTTTCTCTTTGTAGATTTATGGTGGATTATTTTCTGAAGATAAATGTTGGTACAGATGCAAAATACTGAAACTCATCAGTGATGAAAAGGCAGGAATAAATGTTCATTTTTTCCTCCCTGAGGAATATTTATTCTAGTTCTAAAACCTGATGCTTATTTAACCCTTCATTGCTTATTCATAGTGGTAATAAGATCTGGTTCAGGGAGCTTATAAATTGATTAAACATGCATTTTTTTTTTACCTAGTGAATATAAAAGAAATGAATTGCTTAAAAAAATCTAGGTCAGATTCAGGAAAGTCTTCTGAATTTATGTTGTACAGATTGTCCAAGAATAGATTAAATAATTTTTGATTTTTTTGTGTGTATCTCAGTTCTTAATTATGTTTGATTTTTGCTGAGCAACTTTGAAAAGTTCATTCTATTAAGATTAATCAGAAAAATAACATTTTATTGATCCTGAAGTTATGTTTATCTTTTACTTAGTTCATGTGCATATTGTTAATGAAGATTAGCTTGAAACTTTCTCTTGTTTTTGTTAAATGTGATGAATTTTCTTTGTGTTTAGCTATTTATTTTACTTATAAAGTGCACTTTGCAAGCTGTGTAAACACATCATTGTGGGCTTTCCTTTATTGTTTTTTTCAATGGTGGCTTCCCTGGATTTAAAATATTTTATAATATGTATATTTTATAAATATTTTTCTTGTTGCAACAAGGAGATGCTAAGATGAAACAATTTGAGTAATGGTTCAAATATCTTTTTAAAAATCTCACGTTTTATTACTGTCAAAGATAATCATTTATCTTAATGAAATAGACCTTTCTAATAGAGCTTTTCTCCATAATTTGACAACTGTAGTTGATATTTTGCATTTGCTTTTGATTTGACTTTAACTTTTAAGAAGCAAGATGGCCTTTGACCTTGTGATAAAGTATTTTTCTTTATAAACAGATAGAGAGCTGGAGGTAAATGTGAATTTGCTTCATTTTCAAAGTCTAATAGCTGGAGGGGGTTTAATTTTACAGGAAATTTGATAACTTTGTCTTTTCAGCTTGAATTTAAGAATGTTGATTGATTTTAACATTCCAGGTAGGAGAGGGCCATAAGCTTCGTAGATTTATATTTATTTAATGCCAGTTGTTTAAAAAAAATAAAAAATGAGAAATGGTACTTTTGGAAGTAGTACTGTTTGATACCAAATATGGAAATCACTAGGTTCTCACTGGACTAAGGATTTTTCTTATTTTGAGGATTTTGCTGGAGCTCTTTTTTGCCAATTTGAGGTAAAATGCTATCTTGATTTATAGTTAATTAATAGAAAGCAAATTTTGGTGGTTTCTTTGAGATACTTAATCTAGTTCCTTATTAGCATTTGTTTCATTTTTTCCTCCCAGTGTCTGGTGAGATACATTGACTATGGAAATACTGAAATTCTAAGTCGATCTGATATAGTTGAGATTCCTTTGGATCTGCAATTTTCCAGTGTTGCCAAGAAGTATAGACTTTGGGGACTACAGATTCCTTCTGGCCAAGAAGTTAACCAGTTTGATCAGGCAAGTTACAGATTTTAAATATTTTTTGTTAATGGAAGTAAAACAAAATATAAGTGTAGTTAAATTTCACTTATTTTCTTTAATATAAAAGCTTATACAAATAATCGAAAAATATGAATTATGGAATAATTCAAAAGCAATTACATAATAACATGTTTGTGCTCATCTTTTGCTAGGTAAATTTGTTGGTATTCTGATAAAAGTGGTATATGTGCATATATCTATGTATATAACAGCCTAAGCGATTATCCGACCATTCAGTGGGTAGCTATGACACGCACTGACGACCACCAGGGGGAAGACACTCAATGCAGGAGCTCCTGAGCTGTGGTGACTTGGCAGCTGTGGTTCTCAGGTGATGCACGTGGAACCAGAGAGGAGGGAACCTGATTCCAGGGTGCATCACCTGAGAACTGCCCTCTTGCATTCTGGGACCCCTTAGGGGATGTCAGAGAGTTGATTTTGGCCTGATCCCTACAGGCCTTGCTGAGGGACCCCACCAGTGCACAAATGCATGCACCAGACCTCTAGTATTTATATAATAAATATGAATGTTTTTTTGGTTATGAAAGCTTAACAGGAGAGTCTTATATGATGGAGAAAACAGTGTTGTCTTTGGCTTTTGAGAGAGTATATAAGTAAAAATGAACTTCAGTCTAGTCCTGGCCATAAATATCTGGCATTTGAAATTAGTGAAGTTACAAATTAATCCAATTTTATCATTTTGGCATTGGTTCATACTGTTTGATGTGGTAATTGCCAATGATGTTCTACTAATCTAGATTCTAGTTTGTATTCATTTCCATTAAATTTTGGGTTAGTAATCTAATTCTGGAAGACATCTGATAATTTCAGAGGTAGTCTTACAATTTAACTAAATTGTATTCCAAGTTTAGGCTTCTGTCTTGGTGGTTAGAGTGTATCAAAGTAATTTTAGGAATTTTAATATTTTTGAGCTATAAGCAGGTCCTTATTAAAATTAAATCTCAAAATATCCTCCATTCCAAAATATGCTTTAGGTATATTTATGCTTAGTGCACAGGATGGATAATTAATAATTAAAAGTTAGCAAATACATAATTATTCATATGGATTCTCATATACCAGTTGTACAAGTGTTATGCCCTTAAACAAAATTCAGTTTAAGAGGGTTTTGAATATAGGAATTTCTAACATCTCATATTCTGTAATTCAATTTGTTGATTTAAAGAAAATTGTTGATATTTTGTGTTCTTAGTTCTGTTTTTTGCTCCTCTTCTTGCTTGTGTTTAAAACTAGAGTACTTGGTTTTGCTTTAAAATATTTTTAAAGTTTTGTTGGATTTTAGCACCTTTTCTAGGTATCAAAATCTATTTTTATGTACTGTAGCTTCTGAGGTACACCACTGTATTTAGTTGGGGCAAAAATAGCAGTCTGATTGGTTAAAAACAATTATTTGAGGATATTTAATTGATACACATTAAAAATATATAAATATGGGTGCCTATACTTCAGGTATTCTACTTCAGCAAATGTATAATTAGAATATATTAATGCATATGTGGAGTATATTTGCATAACAAGGTAAGACCACTTCTATAGAGATTAGAGAATGAAAACTACGATCATTGAAAAAATTGGGTGGAAACAAGTGAAGAAAAACATGTTGGTATAGCTGGTTTATACGTTTTTTCTCTGTCTTTCTTAGGGTAGAACCTTTTTGGGGAGCTTGATTTTTGAAAAGGAAATAAAAATGAGAATTAAAGCAACCTATCAAGATGGAACAGTTATTGCTCAGGCTGAGTACGGCACTGTGGATATAGGGGAAGAGGTGGCTAAGAAAGGATTTGCAGAAAAATGCAAACTCACTTCCAGCACTAACATCTGTGAGGAACAAAAACCAGATCCTGGTCAGCTTGTTCTCAGAAACCTCAAAGGCCCCATTCCTCTGTGGGGGCATAGATCAAACCAGTCAACCTTCAGCAGGCCAAAGGGGCGATTAAGTGGGAGGCAGACACTTGACTCGAAGAATGAAAATGATGTAGGAAATCATTTGCCATTTCCAAAGTAAGACTGTGGTGGGGTTTTAGTCTTACCTAATATTTAATTCATGGTAGAAGCCCTTGTCATAGTAGAAGTCAATGGTTATGTTTTTGGAGTCCTCAGTTATGTCAATGATTTTGAGGAATGATACTAATTATTTCTGTGTTTTTTTAAAAAATATATTTTTATTTTTTTACAGAGAGGAAGGAAGAGGGATAGAGAGTTAGAAACATCGATGAGAGAGAAACATCAATCAGCTGCCTCCTGCACGCTCCCTACTGGGGATGTGCCCGCAACCAAGGTACATGCCCTTGACCAGAATCAAACTTAGGACCTTTCAGTCCACTGAGCCAAACCAGTCAGGGCTAATTATTTCTGTTTTTCTCAAACATGTATTATTCTCTTTGACAGAAATACTTTTGTTCAAAGCCATTTTGAAAGAAAATCATTACTGAATTGTTCAAAGTTCATATACCAACTATTCATGCCAACTCCTTTTTTAAAATTCTTATTTTTTGTTTTATATTTTTCAATTACAGTTTACATTCTTTATCATTTTTGCATTAGTTTCAGGTGTACAGCATAGTGGTTAGACATATACTTTGAAAGTGTTCCCCCTGATATTTCTACTGGTACCATGCAGAGTTATTACAGTATTATTGAGTATACTTCCTATGCTGTACTTCATATCCCATGACTATTTTGTAACTACCAGTTTGTACTTCTTAATCCCTTCACTTTGTTTACCCAGTCCCCTAAGTCCCCTCCTTTTTGGCAACAGTCAGTCTGTTCTCTATATCTATGAGCCTGTTTTAGTTTTCTTTGTTTAGACAGGTATTTTATTCTTTAGATTCCACATATAAGTGAATTCATATATTGTTTGTCTTTATCTGACTGACTTCTTTCACTTAGCATAATACCCTCTAGGTCTGTCTATGCTATTGCAAATAGTAAGATATTCTTTTTTTATGACCAAGTACATATTCTCTATGTACCACAACTTTTAAAATCTACGCTTCTATTGATGGGCACTTGGGTTACTTCCGTATCTGGCTATCGTAAATAATGCTGCAGTGAACATAGGGGTGCATTTTTTTTTAAATTAGTGTTTTGGGTTTCTTTGAATATATACCTAGAAGTGGAATTGCTGGGTTATAAGCATGTCGACTCTCTTGAATACGTTGATCAAAAATAGAACCTACCCCTAAATCTGAATTATTTAGGGGAAGCCTGAATTTCAAATAAACTTTGAAGTTTTCCCTGTGGCTTTAGAAATATTTTAATGAGTTTACTTTTTTTTTTTTTAAATGAAAAGAGTGGCTCTTTGTTCCTGTGAAAACTGTGATGAAACTTGGTTATTACAAAAGCAGTTCACTTTTTAGATAATTTTGAATCCTAATCTTAAGCAGAAAGCCATATTTGATGTTTATAAGTACCAAGCCATTCATGCTTCTGCATCATGATCCAGGTCACGATGCCGTATGTGAAGCAGTGTAGCTGTTTGCTGGGATATTGTCAGTGCCTTAGGAATGGAACTGTCAAATGGAGTGGGGGGAGGGATTGGAAGAAACTGATCCAGAGTGCTTTTTACAGTATTTGCTGGAGTTGATATTGCTGTGAAAAAGTTGGAATATATTTTCTTTGAAAGTTGGAAGCATTGTTTCTGAAGTATGACTTTAGTTATAAAGTCTAATTTGCATTAAGATATTTTTTAGTGTTGGTCTAGGTAAAGTTTTAGAATAGTTTCCCAAATTAACTTTAATATATATAAAGATATAAAAAACCTAACATAAATTAGTTTAGATTTCTGATCTCTCAGCCTTGTGCAGTTTGGTTTTTAAAATGAGTCAATTTGTTTTTAACAGGGAATGTTTGGCTATTGGTGACTTTAATTTAGGGACTAATGTCAGCCTGGCAAAAATTAAGCAGGACCAGAAACTGATTGAAGAAAATGAAAAGCTTAAAACAGAGAAGGAGGTTCTTCTCGAAAGTTATAAGGCATTAGAATTGAAAGTAGAACAGACTGCCCAGGAACTGCAGGTATGGTATGTTCAGTGGCTTAAGTAAGATAAAGAATGATCAACTGGGATCTCTATATTCACCTACTCTTGTTAAATTTTCTGCCACTTTTCCTTCCCTTCCCTTCCTCTCCCCCCTCTTCATTCCCTCCTTCTTACTTTATATTGGTTTATAGATGAAATTTTTTCCTTATACTCCAAACTGATCATCTTTGGATTTCATTGGATATTTAAAAGATTAATATTTTCACATTTACATTTCCTTTATGTTTTTTTTAAAAAAAACTTTTAACTATGCCTGGTTCAAGTGGCTCAGCTGGTTGAGGGTTGTCCTGTGACCAAAGAGTTGCCAGTTTTATTTCTTGTCAGAGCACATGCTTGGGTTAAGGGTTTGATCCCTGTTTGGGACACATATAGAAGGCAACTGATTGGTGTTTCTCTCTTACATAGGTGTTCCCCTCACCGCCTTCCTCCACTTCCTCACTTCCCTCCCTCCCTCTTTCTAAGCATGTCTTCAGGTGAGGATTAAATAAAACAAAACTTTTAACAATGGAAAATTTCAAACACTCCTAAAAGAGAACTGAGTAGCCGGTAAAAGAAGGATATGCATTGGGGATGATAGGGGTTGGTGGTGGGGATTGGGGTGTCTCTTGTTTGGCTTTTTCCTAGCACATGGATTTGGTACCAGTCTGGAAGTTCCTCAGAACCTCATCCTGAGTTTTTTTTTTTTTTTTTATCAAGGTTTTATTACATAGGCCTGATTGGTTAAATAATTGACCATTACTAATTTAAAAAAATTTATTAAATTGGTCAGCATGAACATAGAGTTTTCAGATGTGGGTTTCTATGTTACAAGATCTGTATATTGCACTATATGCTTACCACCCAAAGTCAGATCTTCTCCTGTCACCTTATATTAAATCCATAGGTAATTGAATTCAATCCTTAGCCCTTAAATCCATATGTGACATTCTCCAGGGTGCTCTGTCTTAGAAATCAGTAAATCTTGGGCTCTATCCAATATAACTAGTTCTTAGCTAGGGACATCCTACTAAGGACATTTCAGAGGTACAGTCTTTTCTTCTTAGAAAATTGTTTTCTTGAGAGGTCTAGTTGTCAAGGAGGTTAAACTAGTCACCTGCCTTTATTCTTTTCTCTGGGGATGTTCTGCTGTCCCCTTCCATGAAGAGAATAAATAGATTACAGGTCATCTGCTTTATGTACTGAAGATATAAAACATTTCCTTCGCCCTAGCCAGTTTGGCTCACTGGATAGAGCGTCGGCCTTGGGGACTGAAGGGTCCCAGGTTCGATTCTGGTTAAGAGCATGTACCTTGGTTGCAGGCACATCCGAAGTAAGGGGTGTGCAGGAGGCAGCTGATCAATGCTTCTCTCTCATCGATGTTTCTAACTCTATCCCTCTCCCTTCCTCTCTGTAAAAAATCTAATCTAATAAAAGAGTAATATGCAAATTAACCCTCACTCCGTTACACCCACAAGCCACACCCACAAGCCACACCCATCAACCAATCTGGAGCAAAAGTGCAAATTAACTAAGATGGGGGTGGCGATGGAGCTGGAGTTGCCCCGGGCAATGGAGGAAGCCAGGGCCCTGTGAGCCCTGAGCTCTGCTCAAGGCTACAAAGTTTCAATTATAGAAGATAAACCCCAGAATCCTGCAGGGCTGGAACCTTGGGTTGCCAGGGGCAACCCAGGCTTCGAGCAGGGTGGGGGGTGGGGGAGGGTAGAGACCAAGGCAACAAAGTTTCAATTATATAAGTTAAATAAATCCCAGATACCTGCTTCCAGCCAGGCACCCCAGTAGGGACCCGAACCCTGTAGGGGCTGTGGACAGCCTAAAATGGCCCTCTGCCCCTCACCCAGGCTGGCCAGGCATGCGAGCAGGTGGACGGACATCCCCCGAAGGGTCCCGAACTGTGAGAGGGCACAGGCCGGGCTGAGGGACCCTCCCACCCTGAGTGCACAAATTTTTGTGCACCGGGCCTCTAGTAAAATATATATTTAAAACAACACATTTCCTTCAACCTCAGAAAGTTCCTTGGTGCCTCTTTCCAGCCTATCCTCCATTCTACCCAGGGCAACCAGTGTTCTGATTTATATCATCGTAGTATAGTTTTCCTGGTCCTGTACTCTATATACAGGGAATCCTCTGATACACACATTCTGTTGTGTCTCACTTCATTCACTTAATGTCTGTGAGTGAGATTTATCTATGTTGTGTGTATCAATAGTTCATTTTTATTGCTGGGTAGTGTTCCATTGTGAAAGTGTACCACAGTATGTTTATCCGTTCTTTTGTTGATGGGCATTTAGGTAGTTTCCACTCTTTGGCTATTATGAATAAAACAGTGGATATTCTTGTACAAGTTCTTCAGTAGACATGTGATTTACATATCCTGGATTATAGAATTTTTTCCTCAGCTATATTCAGTCTATTGGTAAGCCCATTAAAATATTAGTTCATTTCTGCTATAGTGTTCTTGATCTCTGGCATTTCTTAGAATTTCCTTCTCTCTGCTTACATTGCTTATTTGTTCTTGCATGCTGTCCGTCTTATCCATTAAGCCTTTACCATGTTAATCATATGTTTTAAATTCCTGGTCTGATTCTGATGTTTGCTTTGTCTTTTCCAGCTAGGTTTTTTGTATTTTAATGTCTTGTAATTTTTTCTTGATAGCTGGGCATGATGTACTAGGTAAAAGGAACTGCTATAACTAGACTTTAGGTAATGTGATAAGGTATGAAGGGAAGAGAAGTGTTTTATAATCCTAAATGACAGAAGATTTCAGTCTTTTAATGAGCCTGTGCCTCTGGACTGCGAACTTCACACATGCTTCTCATTCCCATCCAAACGCTTTTAGGTAGGACAGATGACTAAAGTGGGAGTTGGTTATTTCTCTTTCCCTAGGTTAGTTAGGCTCTGTTTAAATAAATTTTCCCTGAGGGCAGATCTTGTTAAGAATTACAGAAAGGTCTAGCATATTTCAAAATGGTTTCTTCTCTCCTCCTCTTGATGGAAGCTTGAGGGGATTTTTCTCTTATTTTATGATGAGAACCTGATAGAGACTCAGGATGTAAAACTGATCAAAAAGCTTCCTGAGGAGTGAATCCCACTGGAGTGTTTAATTCTCAGAGTAGTTCACACCAGGCCCCTTGCCTGGTGTGACAGTTTCAGTTGAGTTGCCAGTTCACACCAGGCCCCTAGCCTGGTTTGACAGTTTCAGTTGAGTTGCCCCAGCACTGAACTCAGAGGAAGTGAGTCCGAATAAGTCCATATGGGGGCCCTTTAAGAGGACTCCAGTAGTCGTCCGTCCACCTCAGTTTCAATTCCACGTTTTTTTACAACCAGAAGTTACAGAGACTTTTCTTTCTGGCATGGAAACCCTGGGTTTGGGGGCCTGGTGTGGGGCTAGTTATTATCTACATGTAATTCATTAGCAGTTTGCCTTAAATATAAGCTTTCATAGAGTCTCTGGAAAGCATTAAACACATTTTCAAAGATTAACAACTTTTTATTTTCTCCCTCCCATTTTTTAGATTTATGTAATTTAATTATTCTAACAATTAACAGTGGATAGAAACATAGTTAAGAACAAACATCACTGTTCTCTCTGTCTTTTAAACAAATATTTTAAATTGATTTGTAGAGAGAGAGAGAGAAAGGGAAAGGGAAAAACATCAAGGTGAGAGTGAAACAGGCATCAGCTGCCTCCTGCACACCCCCTACCAAGGATTGAGCCCAAAACCTGGGCATGTGTCCTGTGACTGGAATTGAACCAGCAACTTTTTGATGCTTGGCATGATATTCAACCAACTGAGCCATATCGGCCAGGGCTGGCACTCTCTCTCTATTTAACTGAAAGAATGTGAGGACTGGAGAGCATGTTGTTTAAATATTGAATAAAAGTTCTATGTTTATATGATACTTAGTTTGTATTAGTGTTAGAATAAAATTACCAGGTCTTTATCCATATTATAGCTCTGTACATTATTATGGATAATCACGGTAGACATATCTTTGAGGTACCAGTTAGAATCAGGGAGTTTAATGTAGCTTGGGCCTGGGAAATGTTATTTTTGGTTCTTTAGTAATGGAGAATGACATAAGACTGCCGAGAAAGAAATTGTCGTTGATAATCATTTTGTTTCTAGGATGATCTTTTTATCCTTTTAAAATGTAAGTATTAAGGCATACAGTTTATGAAATTTTGGTTCTATTTGGCTTCTGAAATATAGTCAAAACTTGATTCTCGGATGTCTCTATCTCAAGCAATTTGGCTCGCAACCAGGTTGTTCATGGAAGAAATGACTCGGTTGTTGAACAAAACTTTAGTTTTCAAGCGACAGCCTTTTCATGCCGGTTCCTCAGCATGACAAAAAGCATCTCTCAGACCACAAACAAAGGAGAGAATTTTGTTGCTGGTGAAATAAATGATTAGCACAAGTTTAAAACATAAAGAAGCCATCAAAAGTGCTAGTTTTGCTAAGGGTACGGAAGCACTCACAAAGGAACAATCACAGACAATTGAAGAGGTAGAAAATTGTTGATTTGGGTAAATGCAAAGGAGTTGGCCAGTGATAGCATTTCAGAGGCAATGATATGTGAAAAAGTGATGGTGCTGTATACTGACCTCCTAAAAGACACCCCTTGAACAAGTGCTAAAAGTGATTCATTTAAGGCTCATATGGGGTGGTTTACTAAATTTAAGAAAAGAAGTGTTTATTAGACATGTACTGTATATAAGAAAGGTTAAAACAGGGAATCATTTGTGGGTCTGGAATGGATTAATTTATATTATTTCTAATGGAAAAAATTGATTCGGTTTTGGAACAATCACTTCTTTGAATAGCCTTCCAGAAAGAATTAAGTTTGAGAACTGAAGGTCCACTGTATGAGTCTAGTCTGTATGAAGGCAGAAGATGGAATAGGTTATATTTTTCAGATCCCAACTAGAAGGAAAATCATTATTTATTACCCTGTGGCCTAACATTTTTTAACCTTTAAAATTTTAATTATTTCTAGAAATCATTTAATAACAGTAAAAATACAGTTTCCTATTTCGATCTCACTAGGATGTGCTTGTTCTTTGTTTCAGCAAGAGAAAGCAACCATCATGGATTTAACTAAACATTTAAAAAGCACTCTGAAGACTCATGTAGGTATCAGAATGAAAAATCTAGCAGCTAAGGTTGAAAGATTGAAAGAAATTAGGTAGGTAAGAGCTTATTTTTGGAAGGATAATTTAAAATGATTGTTAATTAGTTGGTGCTCTGTATGTCCACCATTTTTGCTTTGAAATTTAACTGTATTTTTATAACTTTAAAGAGAGAAACTAAAAATAGTTACTCCTAATTAAATAAATTTTGTAGTGTTATATTGTTAGTAGAAGGAGTTATATGGTCCTAAAGTCATTTGTGAGAGGGAAATTAAAAGTTCAACAAGTGGGAAGGAACCAAGATGGTGGCATAGGTAAACACCTGAAATTGCTGCCTTGCACAACCACTTCAAAATGACACCTGAAAGACAAAACGGACATTATCCACAACCACAGGAAGGCTGGCTGAATGGGAATTCTACAACCAGAAGGAAAGAGAAAAGCACACTGAGAATAAGAGGAGGTGCGGAAATAAAGTGCAGAAGTACGGAGGTGCACACGTGGAAAGGGCTGGCAACTGAGGATGCGGTTGTCTTTTTCAATCGGGAGAGACACACAAGCTCCCAACTACATTGAACTCCAGTTCTAGGCGAGTTTCTGGGGACCCAGACTCATACGGGGAGAAACTGGCATCAGGGGGAACTCGAGGGCAGCTTTCTCTCAGAGGTGCTTACAGCAATTACCGTGGGACACTGAGATCCAGGGCCTCTTAGGGCAGGGCTGAGGATCAGCCATAGCTGTTTGCTCTGCCCTGTTAATTCCCCAAGACCTTGCCCCACCCAAACTGTGCCCAGAGACTTTTGCATGTAAATGGCCTGGCCCTTTGCAATCTAAAATTACCTAACAAACTGCAGCTGGGTCTGAGAGACTCAGAACATCCAAAAGAAGGCCAAGGCCCCACAGCAGTTTGCATTGCTTCACACCTGGGCCTCATCTGGGCACCTCCAAACTCCAAACAAAAAAGAGGAATCTGCAGGTCTCTCTAGTTCTGCTGGGTAGCTTCAGGCAGAAGCTAAAATAGCACCTCTTTAGAGATTCAAGAGCCACTTTACCCACTGGTCAGTGGGACTATCCAGATTACAACTCCTCAGATCCATAAGGGACACACTCAGGGGGCTGACTCAGTGAGCACAAAAGCCCCACTGAAGCAAGTCTTGCCTCAGAAGGGTGTCTCCAGCACAGAAGTTCTCCCACTGTAGACACACCTGATTCTCACAGGCAGTTGGCCTGGAGGTCAATTCCTCCCAGTGATACCAACAACAATCAAGGCTTAACTACAAGACTGTGCACACAGCCCACAAAAGGGTGCACTAAGTGTGTCCACCTCAGGTAATTGGGGAGGCTGAACCACTGGGCCATATAGGACACCTAACACAGAAAGCCACTCTATCAACGCAGGGAAGCAGCCAAAATGAGGAGACAAAGAAACAGATCACAAATGACAGAAATGGAGGAAAGCAAACGACTGGATATAGAGTTCAAAACCATGGTTATAAGGTTTTTCAAGAATTTTCTAGAAACTGCCGATAAATTTAGTGAGATCCTCAATAAATCTAGTGAGACCCTTGAGGATGTGATAAAGGACCAATTAGAAATTAAGCATACTTTGACTGAAATAAAGAATAATATTAAGAGATCCAACAGCAGACTAAAGGATTGCAAGAATCAAGTCAAAGATTTGAAATATGAAAAAACAAAAAACACCCAAACAGAAAAGCAAAAAGAAAAAAGAATCCAAAAATATGAAGATAGTGTAAGGAGTCTCTGGGACAACTTCAAGTGAACCAACATCCGAATTATGGGAGTGCCAGAAGAAAAGAGAGAGCAAGACATTGAAAAACTTTGAAAAAATAATGACAGAAAACTTCCCCTAACTGGTGAAAGAAATAGACTTACAAGTCCAGGAAGTGCAGAGAACCCCAAACAAAAGGAATTCAAAGAGGACCACACCAAGACACATCATAATTAAAATGCCAAGGGCAAAAGACAGAGAGAGAATCTTAAAAGCAGCAAGAGAAAAATAGTTACCTACAAGAGAGTACCCGTATGATTGTCAGCTGTTGTCTCAATAGAAACTATGCAAGCCAGAAGGGAGTGGCAAGAAATATTCAAAGTGATTAATAGCAAGAACCTACAACTAAGATTACTTTATCCAGCAAAGCTATCATTCAGAATTGAAGATCAGATAAAGAGCTTCACAGATAAAAAGCTAAAGGAGTTCACCACCAGCAAACCAGTATTATATAAAATGCTGGAAGGTATTTTTTAAGAAGAGGAAGAAGAAGAAAAAGGTAAAGATAAAAATTACTAACAACAAATACATACCTGTCAACAAGTGAATCTAAAAATCAAGTGAATAAAAAATCTGATGAACTGTATAAACTGGTGAATATAATAGAATCAAGGGCATAGAAAGGGATTGGACTGATAGTTCTTGGGAGGGGGGAAGGGATGTGAGGGGATGAGAGAAGAGATTGGACAAAAATTGTACACCTATGGATGAGGACAGTGGGGGGTAAGGGCAGAGGGTGGGGTGGGAACTCGGTGGAGGGAAGTTATGGGGGGGAAAGGAGGAACAACTGTAATAATATGAACAATAAAGATTTAATTAAAAAAAAAGTTCAACATATGGGGAACTACTACCTCCGTTTTTTTTGCTTGACGGTACTTTCTGGCCTATACTGAACCTATTTCAGTAATTAAGTTAACTAGAGGCCTGGTGCACATAATTTGTGCACAGGGGCGGGGGGTCCCCTTAGCCTAGCCTGCACCCTTTCCAATCCAGGACCCCTTGAGGGATGTCCAGGGATTGGGCCTAAACCAGCAGTCAGACATCCCTCTCATAATCCTGGACCACTGACTCCTAATCGCTCATCTGCCTGCCTGCCTGGTTGCCCCTAACTGCCTACTCCTGCTGGCCTGGTTGCCCCTAGCTGTCCCCCCCTCCCTGCTGGCCTGATTGCCTGTCAACCCCCCCTCCCCACGCTGGCCAGGTCACCCCATGCAGCCTGCTGTTTAGTCATTTGGTTGTCCCTCACTAACCCTGTTGCCAGCCTGGTTGCCCCATGCAGTCTGCTTGTTCAGCAGTTTGGTCATCCTTCACTTAACCCCCCTGCCAGTCTGGTCACCCCACACAACCTGCTTGTTCAGTCATTTGGTCATCCCTCACTAACCTCCCTGCTCGCCTGATGGTAGCCAGCTATCTTGTGAGGGTTAATTTGCATATTACCTCTTTATTATATAGGATTAGACTCTGTCTAAAGAAAGAAAAAAAGTTGTCATCATGGAGTCAAAAGAAATGGATTGGCAAGTCTTGTGCAGAGATTATTTAGCATTTCTCAGACTTTGTATAGGTATTTTTGTGTAGGTATTTTACCTAATAGAAGATTGCTTTATTGCTGGTTAGAAATAATTTGTTACACTTTTCTGGAATGTGGAAAAAATAGTTTTCAAAATAATCTAGTTCCCTTTCATGGTACACACAGAACTTAAACCAGTAATTCATTTTTTCATGTACTTTGAATCACTGAGAAATTGCCCTGAATGAATGCTGCATGCTGGTTGTCCAGTGAAAACATTCTCCATTATAAATCCATGAATTGGCATCCTATATAATAAAAGCCTAATATGCTAAGTGTCCGGTTGTCCGGTCATCTGTTCAACCAGTCAAAGTGTAATGCTAATGATATGCTAAGACCACTCAACTGCTCGCTATGACATGCACTGACCACTAAGGGGCAGACAGTCAATCGGTTGACCAGTCGCCATGATGTGCATTGACCACCAGGGGGTAGATCCTCCAACCGGTAGGTTAGTTTGCTATTGGGGTCTGCCTGATCGGGACTGATTGAGATGGGCTGGACACACCCTGGAGTCCTCCTGTGATCCCTCCCTGGGTGGCTAACCTCCTGTACCTCCCCAGCCCCGATTGTGCACTGATGGGGTCCCTTGACCTGCCCTGCACTCCCACAATCCGGGCTGAGGGACCCACTCCCTGAATGCACGAGTTTCATGCACTGGGCCTCTAATTTATAAGTGTCTAAATAGCCTCCCTCTGGAGGCTAATCAAACTTTGACATACCTTGAAAAATTAAGTGGCTACATTTGCAAAGATGTGAAACAGACTTCAGATCAAAACAATCCAATATATTTCAATCTATATTTGAAGATATAATGTGTTACTTGAATGGTGACAATCTAGGTCGAAACTAGAAAAAAAATATGAATGAACCTCGTTAGTTTTGCTAGTTGGTCTCCCTTTCTGATTGCCTTTTCCTTTTACATTTCTTTTTAAAAGTCTACAAATGCTGGTCTGCTTATTAGGGTACAAGGGCTGTGTGCCTGTAGTCTTGGTAATTTAAGTCTAAAACTTGTAAAAATCTACAAATCTAATTGTCGACAAGAATTGAAGGTCCATTTGATATAATTTAAATTCTGCAGACTTTTGAAGTTGTCCTTTTATATAAAGGTTTTAAAAAATACTTAATTTTTTTCTCCATCATATATATTTTTTAATTAAAAGTTTGTATCAAAGTTATTTATGGTTTTATATAGTTTAAAAAAGTACTTCTTTATAGCCAATTTTATAAATAGTAGCTTTAGACCATAGTATTTAAGCCCAACTTTTTTCTACATCAACTTAAAAATTTTCTCTTTTCCTTTTTTTATTTTTTTAAAATAGACGTGTTAACATCAGTGTTCGTTTGGGAAATGACCTTTCGGATGCTATACAAATGTTGGATGAAGAGTGCTTTACTACCCCAGTTTCTTTGAATGAATTAGAGATAATTTGGGCAGAATACAATCTGGCTCAGGAGAAGATTAAAACTTGTCAAAATGTGGTGGGTGAAGAATTTCTATTATGATTTTTTGTATGTTTAATATAAGGAGATATCTTTTGAGAAAATAGGACAGCAGATACTATAATGATATTTTGCATGCAATCTTAATTTTTACAGTATCATTATTTGATTCCTTTTATTGCTTATAAGAAAGGTAGGGATAGTGGTTGTAGATAAAGGGTTAACAAAATCTTTTTCACTTTTGCATGAGAATTTGTTCTTTGGTTAGTTCCCTTGGTAATGTGATAACATATTTTGTCATGTTACTAGGCAACATTGTTTAGGAAAATAAAACCCCTGATTGGTAAATTGTATCTGGACGGGGAGGAACTATAGACTATAAGTACTTGGTGGAACTCTTGCAACTGGGCATACCCCCTTGAATACCCACTGGACGCTGTGCCTGTAAGAGATAGTAGTTGTCGAGGGACTGAAGACTAAGTCAGTGTGGCTACCACACCTGCTACCAAGAATCTTGTCTTCTGGTCTGAGGTGGGTTTTATGCTGCAGCTTTGGACTCTGCCTTACTATTAAATGCTATCTAAACCACCCATTGTTGAGAGGTGGTTATTTGTGGAGGAGGAGGGATATGAAGAATGGAATATTTCACATGAA
Organism: Murina feae; assembly: GCA_004026665.1. Taxonomy (NCBI): domain Eukaryota; kingdom Metazoa; phylum Chordata; class Mammalia; order Chiroptera; family Vespertilionidae; genus Murina; species Murina feae. Next base: position 41,026 of record PVJC01002117.1, on the reverse strand, counting down.
TTCTTTATTAACATAGGTGTAAGCATATTTATTTCCTCTTCCAATTTTCTTTAGTTTATTATATTGAGCTGCTGGGCAGAACTCCTTGTTTTTTATATAAAGACTAGAGGCCCGGTTCATAAAAATTTGTGCACTCAGCGGGGGTACCTTAGCCTGGCCTTTTGTCCTCTCACAGTCTGGGACTCCTCAGGGGATGTCCACCTGCTGGCTTAGGCCTGCTCCCCGGGGAAGCTGGCAGACATCCCTCTGGCAGCCTGGGAGCCCTCGGGGTATGTCCACTTGCCAGCGGGGAGCAGGCCTAAGCTGCAGTCGGACATCCTTAGTGCTTCTGAGGAGGTGGAGAGACTCCCACCACCACTGCTGTACTGGCAGCTGTCAGCCTGGCTTGTGGCTGAGCAGGGCGCCTCCTGTGGGAGTGCACTGACCACCATGGGCAGCTCCTGCATTGAGCATCTGTCCCTGGTGATCAGTGTGTGTCACAGTGACCAGTCATTCCCAGTCATTCTGCTGTTTGGGTCAATTTGCATATTACCCTTTTATTATATAGGATAGAGGCCTGGTGCATGGGTGGGGGTCGGCTGGTTTGCCCTAAAGGGTGTCCCGGATCAGGGTGGGGGTCCCGTTGGGGATCCTGGCCAGCCTGGATGAGGGGCTGAGAGCCATTTTCATACTGGCCACATCCTCTTCAGGGTAGGGGTCCCTGCTGGGGTGCCTGGTCAGCCTGGATGAGGGACTAATGGCTATTTGCAGGCTGGCCACAGCCCCTTCAGGGTGAGATCCCTGCTGGGGTGCCTGGCCAGCCTGGTTGAGGGGTTGATATCTGTTTTCAGGCTAGCCAATACCCCCAGCAGGAACCCTCATCCCATGAGGGTGGGGCCATCCTGGGTGAGGGGCTGAAGGCTGTTTGCAGACTGGTCAAGGCCCCCAGCGACCCAAGCTCCCAGCAAGGCTGGCTAGAAGCAGGTATCTGAGGTTTATTTGTCTTCTATAATTGAAACTTTGTTTCCCTTGAGTGGAGGCCACAGCCTGCCTAGGCAGGCAGCTTACTCCATTGCTGGGGCAATGAAGCCTCCTGTTTGCTCTAGCTCTGTGGCTGCTGGCTGCCATCTTTGTTGGGTTAATTTGCATATAGTCGCTCTGATTGGCTGGTGGGCGTGGCTTGGGATGTAGCAGAGTGATGCAATTAGCACATTACTCTTTTATTAGATTAGATGAGGCCCAGTGCTCAAAAATTTGTGCACTCGGGAGGGTCCCTCAGCCCAGCCTGTGCCCTCTTGCAGTCTGGGCCCCTCAGGGGATGTCCACCTGCTGGCTTAGGCCCACTCCCTGGGGGATTGGGTCTAAGCTGGCAGTAAGACATCTGGCAGCCTGGGAGCCCTTGGGGGATGTCCACTTGCCAGCGGGGAGTAGGCCTAAGCTGCAGCCGAACATCCTTAGCACTGCTGAGGAGGTGGGAGAGGCTCCCACAATCACCGCTGTACTGGCAGCCGTCAGCCTGGTTTGTGGCTGAGCAGAGCTCCCCCTGTGGGAGCGCACTGACCACCAGGGGGAATCTCCTGCATTGAGCGTCTGCCCCCCGGTGGTCAGTGTGTGTCATAGTGACCAGTCATTCCCAGTGGTTCTGCTGTTAGGGTCCATTTGCATACTACCCTTTTATTATATAGGATAGGATTAGACCCTAACTGGTCACTTTTGATGATGGAAGAAAGTGACAGAAGTAATAATTTTGAATCTCAGTGAAACACTGGCAATTCTGTAGATACTTTATAAACTTTTCCTTAACAGTAACTTTTTTCCTCTTTTTTATTAAGTTTATTGGGGTGACATTGGTTAATAAAATTATATAGGTTTCAGGTGTATAGTTGTATAATACAGTCCATCATCTGTATATTGTATGTTCATCACCCCAAGTCAAGTCTGTGTCCATTGAGGGTAGGATGGGAATAGGGGGAGACAGTGTGTAATTAATAATAGGAACTTGAGTATTTTTCTTAAGAAAAACAGAAATTGCATTGTTGTAGAAATAATGGGAAAAATAAAGATCAGCAGAGCAGGATTGTTGAATTTAAATGTCTTATTTTTAATTAAGAGAAAGAAAGCTCTTTGTCAGTTTGTTGATCTAGGGCAGGGGTGGGAACATCCTGCCCGAGGGCCATATGAGGCTGGAGAATTTATTTGCTCTGGCCCTGCTAAGGCATTAGGGGTGAGTTAATATAATATTTTACCAAATATAGGCTAATTTTTAAGTTGACAATTTTTTATGGCCATTTGATTTATAAATATCAAAATGACTCTTGGTAGAAAAAAGATTCCCCATTTCTGATCTAAGGAGAGGTGTTTGTCTTACTTGCTACTGTGTTTTGAGAATGTAAATTTAAATTTTACTCTTTTGAAGAGATGAATTAAAAAAAATTTTTTTTCACTGATTTTAGAGAGAGGAAGGGAAAAGGGGGGAGAGATAGAAACATCAGTGATAAGAGGGAATCATTGATCAGCTGTTCCCTTCTGGGGATCAGGCTTGCAACTCAGCCATGTGCCCTGCCCATAACCACTGAGCAATACCAGCTGGGCTAAAGATCAATTTTTTAATATAGGTCAATGAATAAAAAAACCACTGGATACATTTATTAATGATGGTTATTCTTTTTTCTCTTTCTTCAGAATGAAGGGGATATTTTGATTGCCAGAAGAAATGAAGTGCAACAGAAACTGTGCACAGCAGTAGAAGTTTTTATTTTGGAAGTAGATGAATTACCTCTTAATAAACGCTTGAAAACATTGCAGGTTGGAATTTAGAAAGATGCATAGCATTAAATACACATACTCATCATATTGAGAGATGAAATTAGCATTTACCTAGAGACTTCAGATAGTACTAATGGTTGCAAAAGTTTTTCTCCTCTTCTTTGATTCTAATTTCTTCTTAATGGAATTAAAATTTCATATGAATGGCCCTAACTGGTTTGGCTCAGTGGATAGAGTGTCAGCCTGCAGACTGAAGGGTCCCTGGTTTGATTCTGGTCAGGGGCACATGCTGGGTTATAGGCTCGATCCCTAGTAGGCGGTGTGCAGGAGACAGCCAATCGGTGGTTCTCTCTCATCACTGATATTTCTATTTCTCTCTCCCTCTCCCTTCCTCTCTAAAATCAATAAAAACATTAAAAAATTTTCCTATGAATGTATTTAATATGTTTATGCATATATGTGTATCTGTTCTGCAAAGGAAGAAAGTCCTCTTTTCCCACAGGTGGTGCAGTCCCTCTCACTCGGACAGACTGTGTGCACTTGGTGCTTTTCTCTGCCTTCCCAAGGCTTTCTCAAAGTCTGATGATGGAAATTTCAGCTCTATTAAGTTTTTCCCCGTTTGTGACGTTTCTAGAGTTTGATTCCTCGAGAGAGCCAGAAGGCTCTCTTGTTTCTTCCAGTCCTTTTAAAAACGCTTTTAAGTAGGCACACATGCTTGATGTTTTTCCTTAATTGGAATTATTTGTATATTTTGATGTGTGGTTTATTTTTATTAAGTAGTAGGTCTTGAAAATTTCCATGTTGAGATAAAACAGTAGTGATTTAAAGCCAGAGAAAAGAGGGGGCTTTCTTCTTTTTTTAAAAAAAAAATATTTTATTGATTTCTTACAGAGAAGAAGGGAGAGGGATAGAGAGTTAGAAACATTGATGAGAGAGAAACATTGATCAGCTGCCTCCTGCACACCTCCAACTGCGAATGTGCCGGCATCCAAGGCACATGCCCATGACCGGAGTCAAACCTGGACCCTTGAGTTCGCAGGCCGATGCTCTATCCACTGAGCCAAGCCAGTTAGGACAAGGGGGCTTTCCTCTTAATAGCAAGCCTAAGATTATGAAGCTTTCTATATGTAATCTTAATTCACTTAGAGAACTTTTACTATTAGAGTCCAAACAAGTCAGCTTCTAGGTAGTTGTATGCTTTCATGTCTAATTGTTCTGTTTTATTTATAAAATTCTCAAGGATTGAGAGTCAATATACTACATTTCTGTGTCTCAGGTTCTAATACAGTGCTTTAATCTTAGATTAAGATTAAGATTAAGATTAAGTTAATAAACAGCAATATATCTCTGCAGGATTTGTCAACCTCTTTAGAAGCAGTATATGGGCAGGCCAACGAAGGGACCAACTCTGAAGAAATACTTAAGAAATTTTATGACTGGAAGTGTGATAAAAGGGAGGAGCTCACCAGTGTTAGGAGTGAAACAGAAGTTTCTCTACAGTGTCTTGTCGCATGGTTCCAGAGCACCTTACAGGTAATAAGAGCTCTTGCCCAGTGGCACAAAACAGGAAACTTGAAAGAAAATTTCCAAATGTAATTTACCGCTTTTCTGAGAATGAAGGGTGCAGGGAGGATGAAAATGAATACGAATGAGAACGTGCATGCTGGGATGGAGGAGTGAAGAATTTACATACTTGTAGTCTGTTCAGGACCTATATAAAAACAACTTCAAGCTATAAGTGTAAGATAATGTCACTGGAGTTTATTACAAGTAGTGTGCATTTTGCAGCTGTAGTGTGGAGGTAAGGGCATATAAAAATACATGTGCTTTAGAGGATAGTACAGCTTTCCTATTTTTTGTTTTCTTTTTTAGCAAGATGACTTTTAACATTAGTTGGTTAACTAGTTATGCTTAAAATGATATGCTAATTGGCGCTGTTAAAGTCTCTTGAGTTTTAGATATCTTAAAGGTACCTAAATTAAATAGAGACTCTTAGTCTCAGTTGATATTAGAGAAGAGGTTTGGTGTATCATCCTTTTAATTCTTGTTTACTATTAAAACAGCATGTAATTTTCCAAAAGGTGTGGGGGCCTGTGGTTCTATATTAATGTACTCAGAATGCTAATTAAATTTTAGCCTAATTGTGTTACTGATTCTCTGTTCTTCTGTTTGCTGTACAACTTCCTTGGCAAGGGCAATCTGTGTGAATGACTTCCAAATACAAATTGTTTTGTTTTGAAAAAAACACTAGTTAATCCCTAGCTACTTCCATAACTTTTTTTTGGTACTTTCTTTTTCCCCCCATTTGGTTCTTGCCAGGTGATTTTTAAAAAAAATTTCTTTGTTGTTGAAAGTATTACATATGTCTCCTTTTCCCTCCATTGACCTCTCCCCAGCTGTTCCCACCCGCCAGCACATGCCCTCACCCCCCTATTGTCTGTGTCCCCACGGGTTATGCTTATGTGCATGCATAAAAGTCCTTTGGCTGATCGCTTGCTTAGCCCTCCCCCCAAGCCTTCCCTCTGAAGTTGGGCGGTCTGTTTGATGCTTCTATGTCTCTGGATCTATTTTTGTTCACCAGTTTATGTTGTTCATAGTATTCTGCAAAAGAGTGAGATCATGTGATACTTAATCTTTCTCCAACTGGCTTATTTCACTTAGCAAATGTTCTCCAGGTTCATCCTTGCTGTTGCAAATGGAAAGAGTTCCTTCTTTTTTACAGCAGCATAGAATTCCATTATGCAGATGTACCACAGGTTTTTAATGCATTCATCTGCTGGTGGGCACTTAGGCTGTTTCCTTTTTGGTACATTCTTATGGATAATTAATATAAGTAAATTATTGCTTTATTCTCTTTTGTTATTGATCACAATTATCTTTCTGTTTAGGATTATTATTCATTATCTTTTTTCTTTCATTTCCACAGTCTGATTATTTGAAATCAAAGTCACCGTTTGTGACCTTTAGTTCTATATCATAATTTAGGTCCCTGATTTTATTCTATTTAATATCTTACTATTAAGTTTATTTCCTGATAGAAAATAACTTTGTTTTTCTAATGAATGGAACCATTTGAGTTTAGTCTATAACTTTTAGTCACAGGATTCCTAAATATTAGTAAATCATCACCAGTTATAATCATATTCCTTTCTTGTTCAAGACCTAACATTGCCTGCCTAATACTTTCAGATTTAAGCTTTCCACCTGCACATTCAAGGTTTTTAAAACCAATTTTTAGTAAAACTAACTCTTGCTATTTCCCCAAACATCTCAGTCTTGTCTCTGTTTTTATTCCCCCCCTAGCCTTTTACTCTGTATTCTCTTACCTCTGTTAACCACTAACTATAAAAAAATGAGTTGGTTATTTTTAGGTGTGTGATGCATCTGTGCCTCCCCCCCCCCCCCCCGACGCATAAGTTATATGAGGGTAGTACTTTCTTTCTGTGTATCCTTATTTCCCCCAATTGCTTAGTATATAGGCTAATGCTCTGCTCCAGTTATAAGGACACATTACTTATTGAAATAATTAAATGAGATATTTCATGCTTTTATTTTTTATAAATGAGGCTTTTGATCTATCTGTGGAAGAATCACTGACTTCTGAAGACACAATTGATAATATTGATGAAATCCTAGAGAAAGCTGAGTCAAGTGTCTGCAAAGAGCTGGAGATATCTCTGATTGTGAGTATTGATATTTATAACTAGGGGCCCGGTGCATGAAATTTGTGTATGGGAATGGGTCCCTCAGCCCATACTGTTCCCTCTTACAATATGGGAGCCCTCAGGGGATGTCCTACTGACGGCCTCTGAGGGAGGTGACTGGGCTGATCAGGGGAAGGCTCCACCCTCATCACCCCGCTGCTGCTGCCACTGCTGGCCAGAGCAGCTGCCAAGGTGTTTTCATGAACACGGACTCCAATCCCTTCACCATGAAAAAATTTCTGTGTCTCGCTCTGGGCCTGCTCAAGCCTCCTTCGGGAGTAGCCTCTGCCTCTGAGGCAGCATGATGTTAGTGCTGGGCAGGCCTGTGCACACCTTCACTGGGGCGGAAGTCCCCGTCCCTGCCCACTAGCTCCTGTGTGTGCGCGTGCAGCCCGTTGACCGGTCATGACTGGGATACCATTAGGACCAATTAGCATATTATCTCTCTCTCTCTTTATAAATATATATCTAATCTAATAAAACAGTAATATGCAAATTAACCCTCACTCTGAGACACCTAAGCCATGCCTACCAGCCAAGCCACACCCACCAGCCAATCAGAGTGGCTGTATGCAAACTAACCCAGCCAAGATGGCGGCCGGTAGCCATGGAGCTAGAGCAAGCAGGAGGCTTCCTTTCACCAGTGATGGAGTTGAAACTGCCTGCCTAGGCCGGCCGGGCCTCTGCTCAAGGCAACAATGTTTCAATTATAGAAGCCACGGAACTGAGGCAAACAGGAGGCTTCATTGCCTGCCCAGGCCTCAGCTCAAGGCAACAATGTTTCAATTATAGAAGATAAATAAGCCCCAGAAACCTGATTCCAGCTAGCCTTGCTGGGATATTGGATCAATGGGAGCTGTTGGCAGCCTGCAAACAGCTGTCAGCCTCTCACCCAGGCTGACCAGGCATGCCAGTAAGGACCCAAACCCTGAAGGGATTGTGGACAGCCTAAAAATGGCCCTCAGCCCCTCACCCAGGCTGGCTACACCTCTGTGGGGTGAGGGTCCCTACTGGGGGGTGTGGCCAGCCTGCAAACAGCCATCAGCCCCTCACCCAGGCTGGCCAGGCACGCCAGCAGGTGGATATCCCCTGAGGGATCCCAGACTGCGAGAGGACACAGGCTGGGCTGACGACCCCCCCCCCTCGAGTGCACAAATTTTTGTGCACTGGGCCCCTAGTGTGTGTGCGTGTGTGTGTGCGTGTGTGTGTGTGTGTGTGTGTGTGTATTGCTTCCTTTGAAGCAATATGGTTTGTTTCTCTTGCTGGTTAGAGTGTATCAATACTGGTCTTAGCTTTCCTCTTAAATGCCAGTTTGAAAGAGTAACACTGTCAAGTTCTAATCCAAATGCAAAGCAAAATCTCATTCTTCCCAGGCATGGTATTTTCATTTTAATAGGACATTTAACATTAAAAATGAAATGTAATGTTTAATTCTAGGAAATCCAAGTGTGACCCCTTTTTGAAGCATTTGAATCTTTAGTCCATCATACCCAATGTCTGAAATAAAAGACTTAGAATTTGTGAAAATTTGAAATAAATCTGTTAGAGCTTTGAAAGCAGATACACACGGTTGATTTAATAGCTCCATTTCTCTATTGTGTATATTCTCTGTTGGTATGTCAAGTTAAAAATTAGTGTAGCTCCTCAAAAATCAATATACTTTATTGATTTTTTACAGAGAGGAAGGGAGAGGAATAGAGAGTTAGAAACGTCGATGAGGGAGAAACATTGATCAGCTGCCTCCTGCACACCCCCTATTGGGGATGTGACCGAAACCAAGGTACATGCCCTTGACTGGAATCGAACCTAGGACCTTTCAGTCCACAGACTGACGCTCTATCCACTGAGCCAAACCAGTTAGGACCAAAATAATATTTTTTAATGGTAATACTGTTCACTAGGATTCTTTACCAGTTTTTCAGCTGTTTACCAAAGTCTTAGTAGTAATGTTTTTCATTTTATTTCTTTTTACTGTTTGTGATTTTATTTAGATTAGTAATGAAAATATATACTTAATGGCATTCTCTTTTGTCAGATAGTCCTCATTTAAATAGTTTTGTCAGACTTGACTTTAGAAATGGTTGTTAATAGATGATTTCTAAAAATAGCTTTGTGTTGAAGGTCTATATATTGTGTAGTTCCTACATTTAGCAGTGTAGTATCTGATTTCCTTTAATGTTCCTCTACTACAGACGGCTGTAAAAATAATAGTGTAATGGGAGTAAAATTCCCATACGTATATCTTTGACATCATTCTTCTGTCTAGAAAAAGATTTGTCTTTAAGAAGTATTTTGAAATGGATATAGCAATTTGTTAAAGGCATCATTTTGAAGTTTTTCCATTGTTATTGAAAGTTATACTCCTTTGTCTATAATTTCCTGTGTGTGATTTCATTTAGGAGCAAGGTGATGCAGACAAAGAGATCATTTTATGTACATATAGTCAAGTACTACAGAAGATCCATTCAGAGGAAAGACTTATTGCCGCAGTACAATCCAAGTACAAGAACAGTATTGAGGTTGGATTATGCTTTATTCTATTCAATAAGGCTGTTATCATTTGGGCGTTCACTGGAATAGCAACCTTACTTTAAAACTTTTCTTTTGCATTCGCAACTTGGCTAGCTGACGCCAGAGGCCTAGCTTCTGACCTGTCTCAGCATTCAGCGTTCTTCACTAAGCTTACCCATTTCTAGCTTTTAAGTGAAAGCTGTGTGACTCTTCCTTTCACTGAACACTTAGAGGCCATTATGGGATTATTAATTGGCCCAATTTCATTATTGTTGTGTCTCAGGAAATAGGGAGGCCCAAAGAGAAGGAGAGAGATGGGGGAAGGGCTGATTGGTGGAGCAGTCAACACATAGCACTTATTGGTTAAGTTTGATATATGGGTGTGGTTTGTGGCTCCCAAAACAATTACCTTGGTAATATTAGAGATCACTGATCATAGATCACCATAACAAATACAATAATAATGAAAACGTTTGAAATATTTTGAGAAGTACCAAAATGTGATACAAAGACAAGGAATGAGCAAATGCTATTGGAGAATAGCTATATGGTGCCAATGGACTTGCTTACCAGGGTTGCCACAAACCTTCAATTAGTAAAAAGACAGTACTGCAAAGTACAATGAAAGAAAGCACAATAAAATCATGTGTACCTTTTCCTTTTGTATAGTGACATGAATGTATGTATGTATGTATATTATGTACATTATATCATTTTGTGAAGTATTTTGAAAATGTTTTCTTCATTTAATGATGTAGTATGAACATTTTCCCATATGATAAGTCATTTTTAAAAAAAATTCTGATCCAAGGATATGTTTCCATTGATTTTTAGAGAGAGAGGAAGGGGGAAGTGGGGGAGAGAGAAGGAGAAACATCAACTATTTGCCTCCTGTACTCGTTCTGACTGGGACCAAACCTGCAACCCAGGTATGTGCCCTGTCTGGGAAGTGAACCTGCAACATTATTTGGTGTACAGGACGACGCTCCAACTAACTGAGCCACCTGGCCAGGGTTGATACGTCATTTTGAAACATCATTCCTCGTACAGATGTACAGTTAACTGTTCCTCTGCACTAGACATTAAGGTTACTTCAAAAAAAATTTTTTTTTACCATCAATAGTACTGTACATAACTTTGTACTTAATTTTTTTCTTTTAGGGTATATTTATTCTTTTTAAAAAAATTCTTTATTGTTTAAAGAATCTTTTCCCCCTATGACCTCTCCCTGCTCATTGCCATCCCTCCAGCACATGCCCTCACCCTGTAGTTACTTTTGTATGTTTGTTTTCTCAGATTCCTAAAAATTATTAATTATTAAGTCAAAAGGAATGAACATTCTTTAAAAAAATATTTTTATTGATTTTTTACAGAGAGGAAGGGAGAGGTATATAGAGAGTTAGATACATCGATGAGAGAGAAACATCGATCAGCTGCCTTCTGCACACCCCCAACTGGGGATGTGCCTATAACCAAGGTACATGCCCTTGACCGGAATCGAACCTGGGACCCTCAGTCCGCAGACTAATGCTCTATCCACTGAGCCAAACCGATCAGGGCAGGAATGAACATTCTTAAAACTTGATACATATTATCAAACTACTTTTGGGAAAGCTAATTTTAATTTATATCCTCGTTAGAAATTTTAATTTGCATCTTCTGTAGCAAAGTATGCCTTACTTGTATGTGTTAGCTTGAGATATTTCTTTTACTTTTGCTACTTTCAATACTGGAACAGATATTCTTCTGAAGAGAAATATGGATAATTAAGAAATCAAATGGTAGAATTATCTTGTAGACTTTATTTTAATCTGTATTCAGTAAATACTAGTTGAATCTTAATATATAAATAATAAATGGTCTGTAAGTGACTATGCTGTCTGTTTTAAAAATGTGATAATTCTTTCTCTTACTCAGTTTAAGAAGCAGATTATCGAAAGTTTAAGTAAGAGCCCCAGTCTGGATCACTTGCTGTCCATTAAAAAGACACTAAAAAACTTAAAAGCTCGACTGAGATGGAAATTGGTTGAAAAGAATAATTTGGAAGAAGTAAGCATATAGTTGGTTGTCACTGTACTCTTTGTGTGCCTCATTTTACTTGGGCTCTGCTTTATAAGAATAATGCATAAATGTTCCCTTTAAGTAGAATCATTATTCATATTTTGTTTTATATATTTTATCTTTTCCCCTCTGTGTATGTAAATAAAATTATTACATTAAAAATGTAAAATTTTCCATGTTACTAAATGCTCTTTGAAAACAGTTTACATGGCTGCCTTGGTTTTCAGTAACAATTTTTTTTGAATAATTTGAAAAACTCTTTGGTTTGGACTGTTATATGTCTTTTATAATACAAGCCTACCACATGCAAGGCATTGGGTGTTCCCCAAAGGTAGAATTTTGTTATAAACTATTTTTCAGATCATGATGTCTTCTACTTACTTCTTTTTAATAGCTGTGCATATTGTATCTTGGAAATATTTAAAGTTGTTTTTATATGATAAAACTAGAAGAATTAGGACATTCTAATCTTCATTAACTTTCTTCCTTAGGTTTAAAACTTTGTGTGAAACTTAGGGAATTCTTAATTTTCCCTTGAGAATTTGATTTACAAATAAAAGAGATTTATATTATGTCTTAATCCAATTTGAATGAGCTCTGTTTCTCTTTGAAGCACTTCAGTGGAGTATAATGGTTTAAGATTTTTCCAGTTTTATTCTGGGCTGTGGGGAATGGTGTCTTTTTTTAATTTTTTTAACTTTTGGAGAAATACACCTAACTTTGAAAATGTGCCATTTAAGATGGCTTATTATCACTGGAGTCTTTCCTCTAATAGACATGCCACACATTTACTCATTAAAAAAACACACACCCAAATCTCATGTAGAAAACAATTCCAGGGCATTTAATTGTATTCTGGTTCCTGTTCTTTTTTTTTCTTTTAAATATATTTTATTGATTTTTTTACAGAGAGGAAGGGAGAGGGATAGAGAGTGAGAAACATCAATGAGAGAGAAACATCGACCAGCTGCCTCCTGCACACCCCTCCCTGGGGATGTGCCCGCAACCAAGGTACATGCCCTTGACCGGAATCAAACCTGGGACCCTTTGGTCCGAAGGCCGACGCTCTATCCACTGAGCCAAACGGGTCAGGGCTCTGATTCCTATTCTTGACACTTTCTTTCTGATGGCAGTTGGTCATCTTTATTGTAGAGAAAGTCTTCAGCAAATTTTAAGAGGTGAGAAAAAAAATCTATGTTATTGACTTTGTCTTTATTTTTTATAATTCCTTTTCATAGGTTTTAGAAAATTAGTGTTGGAATATAAATTCAACAAGTGCTATTATGTGCTAGGTACAGAAGGATATATAAAATCAGATAGAGTGATTTGCTTAGAATTTGCATTAATTTTTGCTAGGAAGACTTATTTTCAGTCTACTTTAACAAGCCTGTAAGGTCACTTTTTTTCTTTCTGATTAAAGTCTGATGACCATGATGGATCTGAAATTGAGAAAATAAAACAAGAAATAACTCAGTTACGTAATAGTGTTTTTCAGGAAATTTATCGTGAGCGAGAGGAATATGTAAGTATTTGATGTTTTGAAGTTTTGAGTTAGTTTGAGCTAGAAATTGAATTAATGTATCCATTTTGTGAAGTGGACTATAAGAACAAGTATAGAGATTATATTGGCATAGTTATGTGTTAGCATTTAATGTTTATGTGAATAAACATTAATATCTATTAATTTTTGATGACAAAATAATTTTTTATTTGATAGAATCACCATTCAACCAAATGTGGAAATTACACAAAATTATAAAGAAGATAAAACATTACTGTAATTTTTCTACTTATGGTAACAATAGTGATCATTGTTAATTTTTTGACGTTAATTTTCCTTTCATCTTTTTTTGCTTATTTTTACAAGAATCGAGATGATTGCATAACTACAATTTGCATACTGCTTATACCCTGCTTAACAGAAAGCCTGAAGATTTTTTTCCTTTCAAATTTATATGAACCTCATTTTGGTATAATACTGTAATGACAGCAGTAATAGGGCAGCATAAATTAGTTGAAGAATATAATAAACTACCTGGTTTTGGAGTGGGGGAGATGTTGCATCTTTGTCTCTAATCTACCACTAATTTTTGTGAAAGTCAATCAGCATATTTTCTCTTTAAAATGCAAAGAGTATTGTATTTTAGGTATCAGGAATGTTATGTGAACTAAGTTAAGAACATTGCTTTGAAAAATAAAAATACTGTGAAATAATAGACATTTTAAGGTTATCTTTTATTTAGCAAACTCACATGACTGTGTACTTCAGTATTCACCTAGAATAAAATAGTTATCCCCCAGTGACTTGATAAGTGTGTAGAAGTTTCATTTAATGAACATGTGATAAATAACTTTTCTAAGAATCCTCAATTTTCACATTTGCTTCCAAGTGGTTTTTGTAGAGCTATATATTTTTTTCAAGGCTTTTGTATGTGTTTCCTCCTAAATGACATAGCTATTATTTTAAACATGTCACTGTGTTCTTATGTTTTTGGAGAAATAATGATAATTTCATAATTTAAATTGGTGTATTAACCAATGAACACTTTTTCATTTTAGCTTGGAAGTGAGTGCAGAGCTTGACCTTAGGCAAGGTTCTGTGTTTATATATGTATACCAGGCCTAAAATTGGTAATTAAGTTTTTCTTCTGTTAGTAAAGATGGTATTTTAGATCTAAGATGATTCTTGGCTTTCATTTGCTGTTTTTTTTTTGTAGCAGAAGGCAAAATCAGTGATTATGTATCTTAGGTCTACATAAGATATGTATGACCTAGGTTATATCTTATTAGGTATATAATAAGAGAGATACTGGTATGTTATTTTTTCCCGAAGGCCAACATGTCACAGTTGAATATATATCTATATTTTTTAAACTTAGGAGAAGCTGAATAACTTGGTACAGAAATGGTTCCCAGAGCTACCTCTGCTTCATCCTGAAATAGGATTACTTAAGTATATGGTAAGCTTTGTTTCCCCTGAGAATTATTACCCTGCAGACAGTGTTGAAACTGATGATGTTAAAATTGTGTGTCAGTGTTAAATTTATAATATCCATACTATAAAAATGTTTCTGATGAGTAGTCTCTGGGTATTATGAGAACTTTTTCTCAAAACTGTCTTTAATACTGGCACAGTGCATTCTAGGTGTTTTATTTTTTGAAATAGCAGTTTTAACTGCTGGCCCAAGAGTTAGAATAAAGCAGGACGCTGCTAGTCATGAGGAATTTATGCCAAATGTATCTTTTAAGTTAAAGCAGACCGGAGAAAATTGCAGAGATGTTGGTTAAGCTAGAGATGTTGATGTGGGTATAGTTTTCTAGGCTGATAGGATTCAAAGCCTGGAAAATCAGGTACTAGACAGAAGGGCAGTGTGGAGCTGGATGGTAGACTCTGGCTCCTAAGGCAGAATTTGTTAGCTCTGTGTTATATATCGCCTGATAGTGATGGGGGGGCTAAATATGAGAGTTACTCTTTTTTAAAAATACATTTTTATTGATTTCAGAGAGGAAGGGAGAGGAGAAAGAGAGATAGAAATATCAGTGATGAGAGAGAATCACTAATCAGCTGCTTACTTGCACAACCCCCACTGGGGTCAGGCCTGCAACCAAGGCATGTGCCCCGACTGGAATTGAACCCAGGACCCGTCAGTCCCCAGGCTCCATCCACTGAGCAAGACCAGCTAGTGCACGATATTTATTTGTAAAGATTGACATTAAGTTTATGTAAGAGCTCAAATATGGGCACAAAGGAATAGTCACATATTGGTGAACTCAAATGTGAAGATCAATGTCTCTTCAATTGTTAAAGAAATTATTTAAAAATCTTTGCAGATGAAACTTTAAAATAAAGTGGGGTTTTCCATGCAATTATTTAACTGTAGCTTAGAGACTAATGTAGAATGGGTGAGTGAATATGTGGTGCCATGTAGGACTTGAAGATTAATTAAAAAATATGCTAACCTATTTTATTGTGGAAGAATATAAAAGGATTATGGACTTCTTTAATGGTTTTAAGATGTTTAACTGAGATACATACTTAGGAAACGTCTGTGGATTGATTATAGGTTGTGGTATTGACAACATTTAAGGAAAACCCAAAACAGTTTTACAGTCCTTGATACTGAAATGTACAACAATGAAACTTGCTTGACCTAAGTTGTTGATATTCAAGTTTTAGTGAAAAACATTGTTTCTTTTTAAAAGTAGCAGAATTAATTTAGTAGAATGAAAATACTTGAAAGTCATTTTCACTCTCGAGAATTCCACTGCAAACAGATGCAGAGTTACTAGAATTACTTCATAGTAGTCATAATTTTTAGGCTTCTCATTCCCATTTTACAACCTCCTTTTTATTGTCATTTTAATATTTTTAGGAAACACAAGAAGTTTCACAAGTAAACATCAGGGTTCCTTGGAAGCATGTCTGGTTTATTCCAGTCTTTTCAGAGCCTATTCTATAACTGTAGTAGCAATTAAATTGATGATGATAATACTTTGTGTTGTGGTTCAAGAGCCAGGAACTAGAAAAAAGAGACTTTAAATATTTTTATTTCCTTAGTTTCTCCAGTAGGGTTAGTGATGTTCAATTCAACTAATAGCTTATAACTATTTATGTTGATAATTTAGTGTTGGGATTGTTTGGATTATTACTTTGACAAAAACTTATGCCTACCTAGAACTCTGGTGGTCTTCTTACCATGAGCTTGGAACGGGATCTTCTTGATGCTGAACCCATGAAAGAACTTAGCAGCAAGCGTCCTTTGTTATGTTCTGAGGTTAATGGGCAGATAATTCTTTTAAAGGTAAGTTTAAGTTCTTCTGACTTGCGGGAGATTCAGAAATGTAACGGGCTGTGGCATTACTTTTTAGGAAAGTAAAAACCCGCTGTTTTATTTTCTAAATTTTATTAGTTGACTAGCTTGATTATGCTTCTGGTTTGATAATCAGAACTAATTTTGAATTTAAAGCTTCCCTAAGTAATATATGTTCCTTAATGGGATACACTTGCTTTCCTTTTTCAAGTGAATTTATTACATTCTATCCAGTAGCTTTAAAAATTTTTTGTTTTTCTTACACTTCTCTTTGAAATGAGTTAATATAAAATTTTACCTGTTTTGCCAACTCAGTCTTCTATTCTTTGATTTCTTCTCTTCATTGATCTGGGAAACTGTTATCATGATAATAGGATAATTAATCTGGCCTTAGTGGCTATGCATTGTGGATGTATATTATGTCACAAGTAGAATTTTTCTTTCCTTTCTAAATTATAGCATTCAAAGCAGATAAAAAGGTACTTGGGTTTAAAAATAAAATTAGATGTAATTTAACTATGTAAAAATCATGGTGTTGACATTGGAATGATGTGTCATTAGAGCGGGATTTTTAATCTTGGAATTACCAGTGTCTCTCTTTTTGGCACAAGGGCTACTCTGTAGATGTTGATACGGAAGCCAGGGTGGTTCAGAGAACAGCTGCCTATCACAGAGCTTGGAGAGAAGCTAAGGAAGAATCTGGGTTGCTACCATTGATATTCCTATTTCTGTGTAAGGTAAAGTTCTTATACTAATCTCTTGCAGAAGTGTTGCATTTAAAGAAAGTTTTAGCTTCCAGTTTTAGTGAGGCAATTATTCATTCCTTTTAAAATAAAGGCATCTTGTACAATCAATATATACTAAAAATATATTGAAGAATTTTTTACTTTGAGTCTTATTTTCTGTTTTGCTTCTTAGTCCGATCCTATGGCTTATCTGATGGTACCCTACTATCCTAGGGCAAACTTGAGTGCTATTCAAGCCAGTATGCCTCTAACTTCAGAGGTAAGTAAAATATATATATTTCCATGGATGTATTGAATGAGAAAATAACAGCTCATGTGTGTTGAGGGCATACTGCTTGCTTTATACTATGTAAAATTTTTACTCATATTACTGTATTTGTCACATCCATCCTATGATATGAGTTATCCCATTAAATACAGATGAAAAAATGTGAGGCTCACAGAGACTAAATGACTTGCACAGGGTCCCTTAACCAGTTGGTAGAGTTGGGGCTTGCAGTTAGGTCTTTTGGTAACAAAGCTCATGCTTAAAACTATTAAGCTGTTCTGCAAATTGCATAGTATATATGGCACTTGATATTAAAAGTGTTTGAGTGACAACTTTAATTTCTGTCATAAATTTGAATTAGTAATACCAATAAAGGACATCCTGATTTTTCCTGCCTGGTGACACTATTTCAGTCTCTCTTTCTCCCCTAAATGCCATATATAGTCATTATTTGTAATCTGAGTCTTCTTAGAGACTGAAGTCTTTAAGTCGTGTATAGACGATGTCACCAGCTATATAATCAAAGCTTCTGTCTTTAATTCTTTCTCTATGCTGTATTCTTATTAAAGATTCATTTGGAGGAAGCTTTACTCACTTCTGGAATAGTCTTTTAATTATGTATTAAAATGATTTGCCTACTTCCTGACTTCTTTTGTGTGTACTTACCTATAGGAAGCTTTAAAGGTCATGAAAGGTGTTGCCCAAGGCCTGCATACATTGCACAAGGCTGACATAATTCATGGATCACTTCATCAGAACAATGTCTTTGCTTTAAACCGTGAACAAGGAATTGTTGGAGATTTTGACTTCACCAAATCTGTGGTAAAATATCATGATTTTACATATAGGTCCTAGACTTCATTTAATATTATTGGGCAGTATTTCAACACTTTTACATGATATGATAATTCATTGTAAGATCTTTGCCTTTAGTTTAAGTTGTGTCATGTAGTATAAGCAATTTGCTGTTACCAGCTAGATGCTAGAACAGAGTTTCTAAATTTTTGCATTATATTTTGTAACTATCAGTCATAAGAGCAAGCTGACATTGTAGTCAATGGCATTGACAACACTAAACATTATTGTATCATCAAGATACATTTAATTGCTAGGAAATACACAGGGAAAGCTAGGTGGCTATTTTCTGCCTCTCCTATTAATACCCACCCTCTTAATAGATTATGTATATGTGTGTGTGTGTGTGTACATAGATATATATATTTTGCTATTTTTAATTAATAGGCATTTTTTAGAAACTTGGGAACCAAAGATGAAGACAGGAGGAGGAACAGAGATAATTACCAGTAGTATGTGCTAGGTGATTAATAATTATTTTTAGCTTCCTCATGACTCTGTAAGGTATCTATTATTTCCATTTGATAAGTATTTAGGTTCAAAGAATTAGTTAAAACACAAGGTCACACAGCAAATAAGTGGAGAGGAGAATTGCAGCCAAGGTCTGCCTAAATCCATGTTTCATGTCCTTTTTTTAAAAAAGATAAATTTTTATTGATTTCAGAGAGGAAGGGAGAGGGGGAAAAGGAGGGAGGGCGGGCGGGAGGGAGGGGGAGAGAGAGAGACAGAGAGAGAGAGAGAGAGAGAGAGAGAGAGAGAAAACATCACTGATGAAAGAGAATCATTGATCAGCTGCTTCCTGCATGCTCTGCACTGGGGATTGAGCCTGCAACCCGGCATGTTCCCTGACCAGGAATTTAACTGTGACCTCCTGGTTCATAGGTCGGCGCTCAACCACTGAGCCACAGAGTGGTTCAGTCAACTAGATATCTTTTGTTCTTATTACTAGATATCTTTTGATAAATCAGAAATGATATACTTAGGAAATGGTCAGTAAAGAAAGTACTTTGTAGACTTTCAGTTTTTTAAAAAGTTATTTAGAATGTTTTAGAATTAGAAAATAGCACGTCTTCTTTACCCTTACGACATTTATTTTAAAAATGTACCAAATGTTTAAATAATTAGTGGTTCTTAGTTTTAAATCTCTTTGAGTCTACAGTATGAAATGTAATCGAAGTCTCACTGTTAATTTTATTTTGGATTTTGATTTTTGGAGCAGTTTATAATAGCAGAAATTAGGTACAAATACTTGATAACAAAAGAGAATGAAGTATTACAAATTAGTTTTTGTTGTTGTTGAATAGATGTAGAGTACTTCATGGAGAGCCACCTCAACTGTTTTGCCTCTAAGATGTTTAACCTGCTGTTTTCCTAGAGTCAGCGAGCCTCAGTGAACATGATGGTTGGTGACTTAAGTTTGATAGCACCTGAAGTGAAAATGGGAAAACCTGCTTCTCCAAGTTCTGACTTATATGCGTATGGCTGCATTTTATTGTGGGTATGTTATTTTATATATATTTTATATATATATATATATATATATATATATATATATATATATATATATATTTCAGTATATAAAGTGATGATTTTGTAGGGATTTTCTTCAACACAAAAAGCAGTGATAGATTTTTAGTAGAAAGTTTGTTTTCCTTTTAAAAGGTTTTATAACAAACTGTTGACATATTTTCTATCACTGGTTATGTACTTTCTACTAATTGGCTTGCTATATATTTACATATCACACTGTTGTCTTAGTTTTATGAAAGTCAAGAGTAACAGTGAAAATGATTTTATCTATATTATCTGGAAGCATTTTATCCATATGTGGAAAATAAATGCTGAATGAACCTTGAGTAAATATTCCTCATTTCAATGTAAATCAGATAGCAATTTTTAAAATTAAATCTTTATTGTTCAAATTATTACAATTGTTCCTCTTTATTGTTCAGATTATTACAGTTGTTCCTCTTCCCCCCCCCCATAGTTCCCCTCCTCCCAGTTCCCACCCCATCCTCTGCCCACTGTCCTCCTCCATAGGTGTACAATTATTGTCCAGTCTCTTCCCGCACCCCAACACCCTTTTCCCCCCGAATATTGTCAGTCCACTCCCTTTCTATGCCTCTGATTCTATTCTATTCACCAGTTTATTCTGTTCATCAGATTTTTTTATTCACTTGATTTTTAGGTTCACTTGTTGATAGTTATGTATTTGTTGTTCATATTTTTTATCTTTACTTTTTCTTCTTCCTCTTCTCAAAGGATATCTTTCAGCATTTCATATAATACTGGTTGGGTGGTGAACTCCTTTAGCTTTTTTTTTTGTCTGTGAAGCTCTTTATCCGACCTTCAATTCTGAATGATAGCTTTGCTGGGTAAAGTAATCTTGGCTGTAGGTTCTTGCTATTCATCACTTTGAATATTTCTTGCCACTCCCTTCTGGCCTGCAAAGTTTTTGTTGAGAAATCAGCTGACAGACGTATGGGTGCCCCCTCGTAGGTAATTGACTGCTTTTCTCTTGCTGCATTTAAAATTCTCTCCTTGTCTTTTGCTCTTGGCATTTTAATTATGATGTTTCTTAGTGTGGTCCTCTTTGGATTCCTTTTGTTTGGGGATCTCTGAGCTTCCTGTACTTGGAAGTCTATTTCTTTTACCAGATAGGGGAAGTTTTCTGTCATTATTTCTTCAAATATGTTTTCAGTATCTTGCTTTCTCTTTTCTTCTGGCATGCCTATAATTCTGATGTTGGTATGCTTGAAGTCCCAGAGGCTCCTTACACTGTCTTCATATTTTTGGATTCTTTTTTTCTTTTTGCTTATCCATTTGGGTATTTTTTGTTTCTTCGTATTTCAATTCTTTGACCTGATTCTTGCGTCCCTCTAATCTGTTGTTGGATCTCTGTATAATATTCTTTATTTCAGTCAGTGTATGCTTAATTTCTAGCTGGTCCTTTTTCATATCCTCGAGTGTCTCATTAGATTTATTGAGGTTCTCACTAAATTTATCAGCAGTTTCTAGAAAATTCTTGAAAAACTGTAAAACTGTGATTTTGAACTCTATATCCAGTCGTTTGCTTTCCTCCATTTCTGTCATTTGTGATCTATTTCTTTGTCTCCGCATTTTGGCTGCTTCCCTGGGTTGATAGAGTGGCTTTCTGTGTTAGATGATCACTGAGAGGAAATGACCTCTAAGCCACTTGGTTATGCGAATCAGCTGTGTCTGCAGTGGGAGAACTTCTGTGCTGGAGACACCCTTATGGGGCAAGAGTTGTTGGGTACGCTGGCACTTGTATCTCCAAGGAGGTGTTACTTTTAGCTTCTGCCTGGGGCTTCCCAGCCTTTTATATGCAAAATCCTCTGCAGGCAACTTGGGTGGGGTGGTGTCTCGGGGAGTCTACAGGGCATAGCAACCAGCTATGGCCACTTCTCAGACTGGCACTGGGTCTCAAGCCGCTCTGGAGTTTCTCCCGGTGCCTGATGGTGCCAGACAGTCCAGCTCCTCCCTGTATGGTTCTGAGTCCCCAGAAACTTGCCTGGAACTGGAGTTCAGAGCCATTGGGAGCTTGTGCTTTCCTCCAGTACGAAATGCTTCCAGCCCTTTCCACGAGCCCCTTCGTGCGCACCTCCATACCTCTGCACTTTATTTCCGCACCTCCTCTGCATCTCAGTCTCTGTCTAGTTGTAGAATTTCCACTCAGCCAGCCTTCCTGTGGGTCTGGGTGGTGTCCGTTTTTTCTTTTTGTTGTTGTTTTAAAATAGTTGTGCACGGCCACAATTCCGGTGTTCACCTATGCCACCATCTTCTGTAAACAGGTTCTTATTATAATGAGAGTATTTTTATCCTGCAAGGGTTAATGTGCTTTCTTTGAGTTAGCTCTTCTCTTCTCACCAGAATCTGAAGAGTTCCAGAGTTGACTTTGTTATAGAGTCAGTATTAGTACATTGGGAATTTATTCTTTCTGATTTTCTTTACAGCTTTCTGTTCAAAATCAGGAATTTGAGACAAATGAAGAAGGAATCCCGAAAGTGGATCAGTTTCGTTTGGTATGTGAATTTTTTTGTCATTTACTTGTTGCAAATGTTATATAGATGTGTAGTAGTAATGTAAAGTTAAATATTTGACTGAGAGTGCCCTCTGATTATTGTAAAAATGCCAAATAGCATTCACAATAAAGAAATATTGAAAAAAATTCACCCTACTTAAATTACTGCTGGAGAATTACGGCTAGAGAAGACTGCCAGAGTGTATGTTTTTTATACAAATTATATAAATAACCTAAGTAACAATTAAGAAAAAGTCTTTTCTGTATCTCCCAAGATGATATTGTATTAAAATTGTTTTACTTTTTAAAAATATATTTTTATTGATTTCAGAGAGGAAGGGGGAGAGAGAGAGAAACATTAATGATGAGAGAGAATCATTGATTGGCTGCCTCCTGCATGCTCCCTACTGGAGATCGAACCCACAACCTGGGCATGTGTCCTTGATCAGAATTGAACCTGGAACCCTTTAGTCCGAAGGCCGACACTCAGTCCACTGAGCCAAACCGGCTAGGGCTGTTTTACTTTTTTTATTTTTATTTTTTATTCTTTAAAGATATCTTTATTGATTTCAGAGAGGAAGGGAGAGGGAAAGAGAGATAGAAACATCAATGATGAGAAAGAATCATCAGTTGGCTGCCTCTAGTATGTCCTCTGCATGCTCCCTACTGGGGATCAAACCTGCAATCTGGGCATATGCCCTGACCTGGAATTGAACCGCAGTGTCCTGGTTCATGGGTTGAAGCTTATCTATTGAGCCATGCCAAAAGAGCTATACATAGAGTATTAAGAAAGTACTTTGGAGGAAGCCAATTTTTAATTTTGCAGAGAAAGGGGGAAGCAATTAGTTAATTGAGGTGAATCTTCAAGAGTGAATTAGAAATTTACATGTGGTACAGTGAGATGGTAGGCATTTCTGATAAAGACAAAAGCCTGCACTAAGTAATGAAAACATTAAATTATTTTGAAATGGAATACTACAGTATGACTAAATATCAAGAGGTTAAATATTGCAGTAAATGAATCTATAAAAATAAATGATCAGGCTCTAAAACAGGCACCCTCAAACTATGGCCCGCGGGCCACATGCGGGTGTTTTTGCCGCCGCTGCCTGTCCTGCTTAAGATAAGATATGTGCAGTGTGCATAGGAATTTGTTCATAGTTTTTTTAAACTATAGTCCGGCCCTCCAGCGGTCTGAGGGACAGTGAACTGGCCCCCTGTTTAAAAAGCTTGAGGACCCCTGCTCTAAAAGTTCTTATGCTATTTTTTAAATGAAGAAATTATTTTATGTTTTACCACTGTTTTTTATGAACTTACTTTTTTTAAGAGCAATTTTTAAGTTCACAAACAAAATTGAGATGAAGATACAGAGAGTTCCCATATACTTCTTTCTCTCACATATGCATAGTCTATCCATTATCAACATCCCCCACAAGAGTGATACATTTATTACACTGATGAACCTATGGACCTACTTTGGCACATCTTTATTACCTAAAGTTTAGAGTTTACATTAAGGTTCACTCTTGGGTGTACATTCTTACGGATTTGAACAAATGTATGATGACATGTAGCCACCATTGTAGTATTATACAGAATATTTTCATTGCCCTAAAAATTCTCTGTGCTCTGCCTGTTCATCTCTACCTTCCTCAGTCTGGGTAACCACTGATCTCTTTACTGACTCCATAGTTTTGCTTTTTCAGAATGTCAGATAGCTAGCTTGTTTCCTTTTGGTTTTGACTTCTAGAGATTGCTTTTCTATCTGTTCTATAATTGTGTTTTATGATTTTGTAAAAGTTTATAATCTATGAGAGGGAAAGCTTAAGGAAAATTTTTTTGTTTTCATGATTTTGGGGAATTGAGTAATTAAACTATTTTTTCTAGCACTTACGTAATTTTATTTTTTAAATTTAGATTTTTGATACACGTGGAATTATCTTAGTGTTTGGTTGGAGAAATATATCTGATCTTTTTCCAATGGATAGCCATTTGTCCCAATACCTTTTATTAAAAAGCTATCCCCTCCCTTCATTGGAAAATGCCATTTCATTTACTGAAATTTCATTTGTGTAGGAGTATATTGCTAATTTTTCTATTTTGTCTGTTTTTTCTTTAATTCAAATTATAGTGCAATGTTCTTTCAATTAAAAGACTTTAATGCAGGTTTGTCTTCAGTGTAAACTTTTTAATACTTGGGAAGGCTAGTTTCTGCTATTTTCATCAGGCCTTTCATGTCTCTTCTTGCCTGTTCTTCTTCTAAAAGATCTTTATAGTTAACTTATTTAGTTTCAGGGGAGGGGTGGCAATGATTATATTTTCTTGGAATCATTTAAGTTTATAAATTAACTTAGGAACAATTGACACATTTGAAATGAGAGTCTTTTTGTCTAAAAACATGATAGGATTTTCTACTTGTTCTAAATCTACTTTTTTGGTTTTCAAGAGCATGTACTATTTTTATAATTTAGATTTTGTAAAATTTAGTTAAGTTTATACCTGTCTCTTTAAATATGTTTAAAAAGATATTCTGTAGAGTGCATTGTGGGCATTGACATTCATTTAGCAAATGAATGTCTGCTATATTCCTGACACTACTAATTGTTGGAAATAAAGTGATAAGCTAACATTTCTGTTCTTAAAGATATTTGAATCTAATGAGGACACTAACAGTAAACAAGTGATTTTCGTTCACTGTGAAATAGGCTCTAATTGGAGTCATCATAGGGGGCCAAAAAAGGCATGTCCAGGTGATTTGGGAGGCAGGAATAATGCAGGATCAACATTATGGTATTGTTTACATGTGATAATACTAAAAAACGCTCTTTGAAATAGTGGCATATAAATACCGACTCCCATAATGATAATGACACTGTTAGTGGTAGTAGAAGAGTTCCCGAGGTCACTCCAAAAGTGAAACCAGAAGCAGGTGACCCAGTGAAGGGGGATCCCCACGCAGACAGAGGAGCTTCAGTGTACATTTTTATCATGCCAAGCTCTGGCCATGGCCCTAAACATGAGGGGAAAGGGGAGTCATAAAATGTCCTGTTTTGGAATTTTACTTGTTTCTTGAGACATTTCAGCTGTGTTTCTTTTATAATTCAGTTTCATTGTTTAATTATTGAGTAATTCATTTCTGGTAAAAACTGGTTGACTTTTGTAGAAATCTTAAAAAATCTAAATAGGAAAAAGTGATTTTAGATCTGTAACATTGGTTAAAAGTGTTTTTGAATTTGATCCTCCTCCTTTATTGCACGTTTGTCTTTTTGTTTTGATTTGATTTTTGTTTTGCCACATCTTTTTTTCCTTGCAGGGTGATAATGTCAAATCCCTCCTATGTAGTTTGATCTATCGGAGAAGTTCAGTGACTGCTGAGCAAGTTTTGAATGCTGAGTGTTTCTTGCTGCCAAAAGGGAAATCAATTTCAAATCCAGAAAAAGATACTGAATATGCCCACTGTAAAGAGGAAGAAGAATTAAAGTTGGAGAACTTGGATAAATATAAAGAAAAGACAAGAAGTGGTGAAGCCAACTTTGATTGATAGATTAGGATTCTTTTGTTGTTGCAGATGTTCTCTTTAAAAACTTAATTTGGTTGGTTAAATAAACGGGAAAAAGCCTGGGAGTGTTCTGTAGCTAGTTGGGTTAGGTCTTCGGTATTCCAGTTTTGAAAAATAAAAGATATTTGGCTATGCAAAAGGTTGTATACTTTGAAGTTTCATTTAACTGGAGGTGTTAAGGAAAGATTTTCTGTCTGTTATTTTTTGAAATTACATAATTAGACTAACATCCTTGTAATAGAAAAGGTTATTAGATTGTTGGACAAGATCCTAGGCAGATTTTTAGTATGTTGGCCAGCTGATGATGAAGGGTGATGCTTTTGTTCATTAAATGATAGTTGCTTCTGCTTTGTACCCAGTCTGGGGATGGAAAGTAAATAGAACACGGTCTTTACACTTACAAAGTGCACCATCTATTGAGAAAGTCAGAGATATAAACATATCTTCATAATACAATATGGGACATCCAATGATCGCTCTGGACAAAGCCTTTTGTGATTGAGGAGGAGGGGTACTTATACTGTGGAGGAAGGTACTACTTTAAATTTTAAGGATGAGTAGTAAAGGTCAAGGTGGGGCAGATGTGTCTTAAGTAGCAGAGAAAGCATAATGAAAGCACTGAAGTTGGTTGCATTTAATAGTATAAAATCTGAGGCATGGATTAGTTATACAGGTAGATGAGGAATTTGTATGGAATAAAAGGCTCACACCTAATCATTCTATAGAAAATATGGAGTCATTGAAGAATATTAAATAGCTTTAGTTCTCTCAAAATCCATCTCATACCCACTACAGGATCGATGGTAGGGAGATTGCTTAGAAGGGTATTATAAAAAAAAGTAGGTGACAAATGATGAAAACAGAGATCTAGGGAAATAGAAATAGTGGTGAAACAGGAGACAAAGTAATTAAGAGGCAATCAAGTTGGACTTGGTGATTGAAATATATGTAAAGTATGGTAGAATTTCTAGTCGCCCATGCAAAATCTAGTCTTCCTTTTTTCTTAGTACTATATTCCAGTTTTATTTGGGGTGGCAGTGTACTTGACTAAAATATTACATTCACCATTTTCTCTTAATTGAGGTCTTTTGACCAGGTTCTTACAAATAAGGCTCCTTAAAAGGAGGTAACTTAGCTGGGAGATGTGCCCCTTTACCTTTAGCCCTTTCCTATTGCCTAGACGTTAACATGATGGTTAGAATTTGAGTAGCGTCCTTAGGATGAAATCCATGAACTAGGATGATGGAACAGCAAGTCAAAGGAACTGGTGTCTGTAATATTCTGGAGTCTCTGTTCTAGCCTCAAGCTTTCATGTTAGAGTTTCCATGTCACCTGAGGACCCCAATTGAAATGCAGATTCTGGCTCTACTCCAGACTCACTAAATGAGAATCTCTGGGGTGGAACCTGGCAATTTGTACTTTAACAAGTGCTTTAAATTATACTAATGTGCAAAAAAGAACCGTTGCCATACATTCAAGTCATTGCTACCTTTTGGGTTTCCTGTTTTATAATAGAATTTAACTTCAGCTGATTCAGTAATAAACACACAGTAATTAAGGTTACAGCAAACTTGGATAATTAAAGGGAACAAAGACTAGAACACTATTTATCCTCACTATTTTAAATAAAGAATTAGACCAGTATTTTCCAAATGTGTTCTGAACAAGTCCCTTGAGAGGTTCAGTACAAAAAATAATTCTGTGATTAGTTATTTGGAAAGTAATGAATACTAAATTGGAGGTTGATCTTTTATATTAGATGGTAAAGGTCCTAAGAAGTTCTTTCGAAGAAAAACCTGTTTAGTTGTTAGCCCAGCATTTGCCAAAAATCAACAATGAAACCCCCCCTTGTTCCCATTATACCTAGCAATTTCTATTCTGTGAAACTAGGGA
Organism: Murina feae; assembly: GCA_004026665.1. Classification (NCBI taxonomy): domain Eukaryota; kingdom Metazoa; phylum Chordata; class Mammalia; order Chiroptera; family Vespertilionidae; genus Murina; species Murina feae. The sequence continues at coordinate 13,831 of PVJC01002117.1, read as the reverse complement.
GAGAATTAGATTTTGTGGCATACTGAGTATTTTTATTTTTTGTTTCAAAATTGAAAATACTAATGTGTGGTGTAAAGAGACAAATTACTAAGTATCTCTTCAATGCCATAAATATTTCTTGAAATAGGTATATATGTGTATAAGAGAAATGCAAAGGCAAACAAGTGGGTTTTCCTGCCCAGGGGAGTAATGATGCAATGCAGTATGCAATAAACTATAAAAAGAGAAGTAATGTATGTCACTACAGAGAAGAGGAAGGAAAAAGGAATGAAGAAGTTGAGGAACAGACATTTGACTTAGGATTCCACTTTGGAACTGGAAGAAGTTACTCCAGGCCAAGCAAATTAGAGCTCAAGGGCAGACTTGAAGAAAAGGCCAAGAATTTGGCTGGAGTGTAGGACATTCATGGGGGAGCAGAGAAATAAACTTGAAAAAGTATTTTGGGGACATATCATAGAAGGTTGTAAGTTGCTCTATAAGAAATTGGACTTTATTAAAAACTCAGAAGCAGTTTACTCACACAATCCTGTTTGTTTTAGAATAAAATAATAAGAGAGGATGATTTGGTTAGGAAACAAAGATAGCACATTTCACTAAAGTACTTGAGGCAAAGAAAACGTCCTGTTCTAGATCAAGACATTTATTTACTTATTTATTTACTAGAGGCCCGGAGCATGAAAATTCATGCACTTGGTGGGGGTGGGGGGAATCCTTCTGCCGGGCCTGCATCCTCTCACATTGAGCATCTGCCCCCTGGTGGTCAGTGTGCATCATAGCGACTGGTGGTTCTGCTGTTAGGGTCAATTTGCATATTGCCCTATTATTATATAGGATTATTATATAGGATGAGAGACAGAGACACATTGGTTTGTTGTTCCACTTATATATTCATTAGTTGGTATTTGTGCCCTAACTGGGGATTGAACCCACAGCATATTGGGATGATGTTCTAACCAACTTAGCTACCCGGCCAGGGCTAGATCCAGGTATTGAAAAAGGGAGAATTAAGAGCAAAAACTCTTCTCAAAAGAAATTAATAGACAGCCAAGTAATTTCAGTGTGCTAAGTCATTTCAGAATGTATTTAAATGTTAACATTTGTAAAATTTCCTGGGATATCTTTTAACTCATCTAATGACATGCTTTATCATTCCTTAGTTTTTGCTATAACCATATCTTCTGCCATTAAAATTACATGCATAAGCAGTTCCGGAGTGGTGGAGTAATGGTCTCTGAAAATCTCCATAAAAGCATAAGAACATTGACAAAAATTATCAAAATCAACTTTTTTAGAACTCTTGGAATTAACTAAGGACTTGGAACAATTCTAAGAACATTTATTCAAAAAAAGCTCCTGAATCTTGGTAAGCATGACAAGCTTTGCCCTATTCCCATCCCTTGTCTCCAGCTCTGTTGTAACCTTGTAAATCAGCAGCCTCACGATGATATTAGCTATGATGATCAGATCAGTGGCCTAACAGCCAGTGGAAATGGCAGAATGTTTGGAGCTCCTCAAAAAGCTCCACTGCCAGAGAACTGTCACTCTTTGACCTATCTGGAAGCTACCTGGAAAAACCCATTCATAGGGCTTGATTCTATTTGACCTGACTCAGAGCTTGCTCAGTGGGAAAAATACTTTCCTCAGGGTACTGATTAAAAAAAAAAATCATGACAGTTCTTTAACATTATAGCTTTCTGAGGTAGTGATACTGTTGGGGCAAACAATTTAATAGAAATATCTGGGAATAATATTATGTTCCTAGGATACATTGAAAAGCTTCAACAAATTCCTAGGGTTCTAAAAGGGCATGCACATATGTTCAGAGCTGTGTGCATTCTCAAGCAAGACCATCACAAGGCCCTAATCTTTCATCTATGGGTGACCTTCAGGCTCTAGAAAACAGTATGTAAAGTCTAAGGTAGATTTATAACTACCAGAGTGATGAAGATTTGCCCGAACACACAAATTGCTCAGCAAAGGTTGTGAGATTTACTGATTCCAGGCATTTACGGAATTGTCTGTTCAGTTATCAGCTGACCACTCAGCTAAGTTGCACCTAAAAACAGTATAGACTTCACAATATTACATGCGGACACAGTCACTAGCAAATATCATCATCATCAATAATTAGCAGTAACAACAAACTCTGGGTTGAGGGGGGAAATGATTTCCAAAGTTGGAAATTAGAATATTTAAAATGTCCAGTTTTGGGCAAAAAAAAAAAAAAAAAAAAAAGTAAGATGTAAAACAAAAGTATGCTCCATATGCAAGAAAAAATAAGCAATCAATAAAAACTGTCCCAGAAGAAGCCTACATGTTGGGTTTAGTACACAAAGACTTGATATCAACTGTTTTAAATATGTTCAAAGGAAACCATATCTAAAGAATTAAAGGAAGTTATGAAAACAATGTCTCACCACATAAAAAATATCCATAAAGAGATAGAAATTATAAGAAGTAGCCAAATAGAAATTAAGGAATTGAAAAGTATAATAACTGAAATGAAAAATTCATTAGAGGAGCTCACTTGTATATAGATTTGGATTGAAAAAAAAAAAAAGATGGCGAATTTAAAGATTGACATTATTTAAACTGAGAAACAAAAGAAAAAAATCAAGAAAATTATGAATAGACTAAGAGATCTGTGCAGTATCATCAAGTGTAGCAACAGCATAATGGGAATCACAGGCAAGGCAAGAAAGGGGAGGAAACAATATTTGAAGAAGTAATGGTTGAAAATTTCCAAATTTGATGAAAAACATGAATCAGCATATTCAAGAAGCTCAGCAAATCCCAAGTAGGATAAATTTGAAGAGATTCACAACTAGATGTCATAAACTATAGAATGCTAATGCCAAAGATGGAATCTTGAAAGAAGCAAGAGAGAAAAGACTCAAGTACAAGCCATGCTCAATAAGATTAATAGTTGATTTTTCATCAGAAATAATGGGGACTAGAATTTGTTACTAGAACACTTGCCTACCCTACAAAAAAGGTAAAAATATAACTACATAAGCAAATATAAAAGCCAATATAAATATATTTTGTAACTTTTCAATCTGATAAAACTTCATAAAGAATTATAAACTATTAATGGATTTATAAGAATGTAATTTGTATGACAATGGTAGTTCAAAGGAGAGGAGAGCAAATGGATTTGGGTAAAGATTTGCTATTGAAATTAAATTGGTATTAACCCAAACTGGATTGTTAAAGGTTTTAATTGTAGTTATCAGGGCAACTATTAAGAAAAAAAACACAAAAACACATGGTAAAGGAAACAAAAAGAGGATGGTACCCTAGAAATACCTGACACTAAAGAAGACAATAATGGAGATACAGAGACAAAGACATAAGACAGAAAACAAAATGGAAGATATGTCCTACTGTAGTAATTATTAAATAAAAATGTAATAAACTTTCCAATAAAAAGATAGATAAGTGGAAAAATACACTTAAAATGCAATCATTACTACAGGGCAGTGTCAACATCTTCAGATCAGCATGAGCGTGCCTTTCCATTCACATTGGCTAAGTTGATAACCAGATTGGGAACGTTGTTGGGAACTCTCTTGCTTGGTATCCAGACAGATAGCATCACTCTTGACAGAAGAAAGTATGTTGAAAAATAATAAAATGGAGCATCTGAATACATTTTTGTTCTTGTTAATCCTCAGCCGAGGATATTTTTTCATCTATTTTCAGAGAGAGTGAAAGGGAGAAGGAGAGACAGAAACATGGATGTGAGAGAGACACTTCGGTCGATTGCCTCCTGCACACATCCTGACCAGGGCCAGGGAACCTGAAAACCAAAGTATGTGCCCTTGACTGGAATCGAACCCATGACCCTTCAGTCCGTGGGCTGATGCTCTATCCACTGAGCCAAACCAGCTGGGGCTGAATACATCTCTCGATGTCCATTTTTTGAGACAAGAGCTGGGAAGCATGTGCCCAAAATACTCTTTCCAGACCTACAACCAACTGCAACAGATGGGGTTCATATAGGGAAGTATTCACTCATTCAATCAGAGCAACTTGTTAGCAGAAAGAAGCATGCTGCACACAACTATGCTCAAGATCACCACTCTGGGCAGGTCCAAGATTGTTTTTAAAAAAAATATTTATTGTTGAAACTATACATATGTCCCCCTTTCCCCTCATTGACCTTTCCTAGCTTCACCCCCGCCCCCATCCCAGGCTCTCACCACCCCATTGTGTCCATGGGTTATGAATATCCTATATAATAATTCTATATAAGAAAAGGATAATATGCAAATTGACCCTAATGGCAGAACCAGCAGGAATGAATGGTCGCTATGATGTGCACTGACCACCAGGGGGAAGATGCTCAACACAGGAGCTCTCCACTGGTGGTCAGTGTGCAATACAGGGGGAGCTCTGCTCAACCACAAGCGGTGCTGAGAGCTGCAAGCGCAGTGGCGGTGGTGGGAGCCTCTTCTGCCTCCTTTGCAGCACTAAGGATGTCTGTGGCTTAGGACTGCTCCCCATTGTTCCTGGGCTGCCAGAGAGATGTCTGACTGCCAACTTAGGCCTGATCCTCCAGGGAGTGGGCCTAAGCTGGCAGGTGGACATCCCCTGAAGGGTCCCAGACTGCGAGAGGGTGCAGGCCAGGCTGAGGGATTCCCCTGAGTGCACGAATTTTTATGCACTGGCCTCTATTATGCATATAAGTTCATTGGTTGATCTCTTGTCCAGGATTGTTGATTGTGAACTACAGAATATCAAAAAATTAGCAGAACAGTGCAGTGGACTTCAGAGATTTTTGATTTTCTGAAGCTTTGCAGGAGGCATTGAATCAGGATTTACATCTATCTTGATAAACTGTAGCAGGATGAATAAATTATAGCTCTCTGATATCCAGCCCCTAATATCTCCACTTCTGTAGCAGAGTCTTATAAGTTTATTCTTACCGTTTATTCCATCATAGAGCTGGCACTTGGACCACCTGTGACATACATACCTTCTTAGGCTGATATGTCTTCCATTACTGCTTCCTTAAAGCAGTAAAGAAGTAAAAACTAAGAATTGAAGGGAGAAATAGACAATTCAACAAAAACAACTATAGATTTTATTACCTCACTAGAGGCCTGGTGCATGAAATTCATGCACTTCAGGTGGAGGAGGGTGGGGAAGGCGGTCCCTCAGCCTGGCCTGTGCCCTCTCACAGTCCAGGAGCCTCAGGGGATATCCAACTGACGTCTTAGGTCCACTCCCCATGGGAGAGACTCCTGCCACCGCAACTGCACTTGCCAGCCATGAGCCCAGCTTCTGGCATATTGACCACCAGGGGGCAGCTCCTGCATCGAGCATCTGCCTCCTGGTGCTCAGTGTGAATCATAGCAACCAGTGGTCCTGCCTTTTGGTCGATTTGCATATTAGCCTTTTATTATATAGGATATTTAATAATGGAAAGAACAATGAGGCAGAAAATCAACAAGCAAATAGAAAACACAAACAACACTAAACCAAGGGTTATGTTTTAGAAAATGATATCCCCCAAATAGCAGAAAATACATTCTTCTTGAGTGCACAAAGAACGTTCTGCAGGATGGACCATATGTGAGATCATAAAACACGCCTCAAGAAATTTAAAAGAATTGAAATAAGTATGTATTGCAATCACATGGAATGACATTAGAAATTAATAAGGAAATTTGGAAAAATCACAAATATATGGAAGTTACAAAAGAGATTCCCAAATAACTGATGGGTCAAAGAAAGAAACAGCATAAATTAGAAAATACTTTGAGGTGAATGAAAAGAAAACACAGCATACCAAAACACAACTAGTGTTCAACTAGAAATTGACTAAATGCAGAACTGTTAATTGTTTTATAATTAATTATATATCAATATAATAGACTGTTACACAGCATTAATTATGAAGACACATTATGTTTATACATAAGGGAAACAAATACCAAAAAAGGCGTTTGTTGTAAAAATATGGGTGACAGACATTTTTAAAAATTCTTAATTTTTCAACATTTTATTGTGAACATGTCTCTAACATACAGCAAAGTTAAAAGAATTGTACAACGAATATTATCACTTAAATTTTACTATAACATTGTTATACTTTATTATATAATTGTCTACCTTAATCTTTTTGTATTTGTTTTTCATTAAAAGTTTAAAGTTCCCCTCAGCTATCAAGTAATAATGTGCTATTTCTTGAGAGATGCTTATTTTTTATTAATAGGCAGACAGTAGGCTGGGATGGGGTGGGAAACAGGTGACGGGGGGGGGGGGGCAAAGAGAATAAAGGAGTGGGACATCTGTAATAACAAGGATTACAAAAAAAGGTTTAGAATAATTTTTTGTAAGTTTGTGTATGGCCACCAGGTGTAGCTCTGAGCCTATGGCATCCTGGGATAAACACACACAAGGAGAGTTTTAGTAAAGGAATGTTTGAAATGCTATCAGACTTGCTATTTGGGTGAAGATATAGTAAAATTCTCCTTCACTGAGATCTAAAGCAATTTAGGTTATATATTTTATTGTTCAAAAGTCTTTGGCACTATTTCACTTACCAAGAATTTGACCTTACTCAATAGCCTCCATGTAAAAAGTTTTGGGGCCCATCTGGAGTGGCTCAGTGGTTGAGCGTCGACCTATGAACCAGGAGGCCATGGTTTGATTCCCAGTCAGGGCTACATGCTCGGGGTTGTGGGCTTGATCCCCAGAAGGGGGCATGCAGGAGGCAACAGATCAATGATTCTCTGTCATCATTGATGTTTCTATTTCTCTCTCCCTTTCCCTTCCTCTCTGAAATAATTTTTAAAAAAGTTTTGAGTTATTTATGTTACCAATCTTTGAAATGATAATTTAAAGAAGATTTTAAATTAGTCATGGAAATGGAAATGTTCAGACTTTTTGTACAATGAAAACTTATTGCAACTATAATTTTTCTTTAGTGTGATTGATTGATTTCTGTATCTTTTTAAACAAACACCTTAAGGTTTGGGACTGTACCTAACACAATGACAGGCATTCAACATTTGTTAAATGAAAAAATATAAGGAATGATTTGAAACTTTTACTGAAGGCTAATTTGTAGGAATTTGTAAATCTATAAGAAGTATGCTTCCTCCATTTTAATTTCCTTTTAATGATAAAGGGATCAAGTTTAAGTATCTTTCATAATATTAAAATAGCTCCTAGATGAAAATATTTTTTTTTGTTTTTAGTTGTGAAAAATAAGTCATTTTTAAAGAAAAGTAAAGCCTACTTATGTTAAAATCCATTTTAATCATAATACTTTCTCTTCTTTCTCTTAAAAGAATTCTCAGTTACTTTCTATGTTAGATGTCATCAACTAACTATCAATTTGCTTCTACATACCAGAGAATAAATTATGGAGCAAGAATCTAATACTATAGTCAAGTAAATTAAATTGTCTACTGGAATAACGGGGGGGGGGATTTTCCAATTTAAAGTCTTTTTTTTAAGGTAAGAATATTTGATAAGCTGTCTATGAAACATAGTAGCTACCCTCTGTACCCCCCCCCCCCCCCATAAAATGAAGCTGTTCAGAGTAAAAGATGTTGGGAGAATTTTAGCTTAAGTAGAGGAAGTATCTTTCTCAAAGAATTTAGTGTCATGTTTTTGAATTTCTGATAGTATGGTAGAATGATTCATCCAGAGAGAAGACAAGAACAAACATTAAATTGTGTTTTTTTAAAAGAAGGAACTCTTATTTTACAGAAAGAGGGGAAATTCCAGAGAAACAAGATCACACAGAATTACTTAGCTCAAGAGTTAAGTTACAACTTGTATGCATGCATATAAGCATAACCAATGGACACAAGATACTGGGGGGTAGGGGAGACTGGGGAAAGGTCAGTGGAGGAAAAGAGGAGACATATGTACTACCCTTTGTAATACTTCAAACAATAAAATAAAATTTTAAAAAAGAATTAAGTTACAGACAAACTTTAGTTTTATCACTCTATTCTGTATTCACATGTATTCTTTCAGTTGTATTTGACAAGATAGAGCCATCATATATGTTGCCCGAAGGGCAGGGACTTCGAAGGTCTTTCCTATCTTTCATTTTCTTGAAAAGTAAGTAATGTCTATATTGCATACCTGTCTGGTATACCTTCTCCTTCCTCTTTACTCTCCTCTCTCCTCTTTCCCCCTTTTTAATCATTACTAGTTCATTTAGAGAAAGATTAGTTACTGCTGAAAGAATTAAATGATTTACAACAGATATTCTAAAAACAAAATATTTCTTAAACGACTTCATACTAAGGTAGAGTTAGGTTATTACCATTATGATTTTATAACTTCCCAAAATATTATGCAGGTTAATATTTTAACATTTACTTGCTTTCCCTTGAACATCATGACTCCTTTTTATCTGATGTCAGCTCCATTTATGGCAATCAACTGGTAACCTACAAATTACCATTGCTATGGCAAACTTTATGAAAAATGCAAACATAGTTTTGATCATGATTATTGTGCTTACCTAAGTCATGGCTTGCATCATCTTCTGCAATTCGATTTATAATTCACAGAATTTTATTTCCACTATATCCTTTCAACCCCACATAATCATCAGCCATAGCAGATGACAGTTTGCTTAGATAGGAAAACCTGAATCAGATCATTCCTTTTTGGGCTGCTGTAAGAATCTTCAGCTTTGTCTTAAAGCAAAGAATAAACTTTATGTCTCATTAAGTAATTTTTATTTTTTGCTTCATAGTGTTTAAAGTCATACTACAGGTTGTTTTCAGTTTCATTCTTTACTAGTTAATGTGATTGACAAAATTATTTCATTGTGTTTTGCAAGTTGGGAAGGGATGCTGTGTTTTGTAAATGATGGGAGCATATACAGAGTAAACACCTGAGCCAGGCTAGCCATAGATGACTTCAATGTAGTGAAATGCATCCTTAGGCCCTGATACAACAGTTGATTTTAAAATGTACCTTGGTTGTTACATTTAACCTACTGCTTTCAATTCTCACCTCCCTTTGTGTCAAAAATTTCTGAAATCTGGAAATGTTATTTGTTTTATAATGAAAGGCTATGGTAGAATAAGTTACTACAGTGCATGAGTTAGGGTGGGTGCTAGGCATTTCATCTACAGTATCTCATTTAATCTTCACAACAACCCTATAAAATGCAGGTATTCCTCTTTTACCCAGGAGGAAGGAAAGTGAGGTGTAAGAGACTAAGTTCTTGGCAAGGATCACTTTTATCATCATTGAAATTATGTGTGGGACACCAGGATAGATGCTGAAGACACTCAGATGTATGAGTCTGTTCTAGAAAGCCTTCAATATGGTTGTTGAGACAAAAGCATATCTGTGAGAAAAAGTGAGACAAGAATTGCTTGCTAAATGCCATTAATCCTGAAGTGGTGTCTCCTAGCAAAAGTGAATTGATCTTGGGGTCAGCAAACCTCTCTTAAGACTCTGACCTAGCGGAGTCCATAATTAAGTGCAACTACACCTTTTCTGCATAAATCTGTTTACTGCCCTTACATTCTTGATAGAATTAAAATCTATTTCCGCTGTTTATTTTCTTGAAGTGACATACTAATAGCAGGATAGCTTCTGCATAATAAATGTTATTATGTTAGGTATCAAGCCATACATTATTTAACTACTTTGGTAAATTAGAAGCTTTGTAATTTTAAAATGTGAAGATCATTTACTTGAATGGCTGGTAGAATGATTCACTTTACATGTGAAGAGATAAATTTTAATTTCTTTGCATGTTTAATTTTTTTGTAAAATAATCTATTGTAGGAGTTATGACTCCTTTAATAGAAAAAATTTATAGCTCATTTTTTTAGGCCAAAGCCATTGCCTGGAACCATCTATGTAGAACTGATAAGTGACTATAATATGGAATACAAAATTGCCAGTTCTGATTTGAGTAAGAGATTAAAATGAGTTTATTAACTTCACACCAATTTGAGGGAACTATCTCTCAACCTGAGGGGGAAAACACATGTGAAATAGTTTTTGCTTTTACTCTTTATTATCAGAGTGTGAGAGAAAGGGAACCCTCACACAATGCTGGTAGGAATGTAAAATGGTGCCTTGGAAAACAGCCTGGCTGTTCCTAAAAATGTTCAATATGGAGTGATCCTATGATCCATGCCAAGGTCTCTCCCAAAGAGAAATAAAAACACACATCTTCATCAAAACTTGTAAAGGATGTTTATATCAGCCCTTGCTGGTGTGCTAAATGGTTAGAGCATCGGCCCACACTCTAAAGTGTCTCAGGTTTGATTCCCGGTCAAAGGCATATACCTGAGTTGTGAGTTTGCAAGCCCCCAGTTGGGTTTCATTCAAGGGGCAACCAATCAATGTGTTTTCTCTCACATTGATGTTTCTGTCTCTCCCCCTCCCTTGCTTCCACTCTCTCTGAAAAGCAATGGAAAATATATCCTTGGGTGAGGATTAACACCCCCCTATAAAAAGAATGTTTATATCAGCATTATTTATAACGAGAGGCCTGGTGCACAAAAATTTGTGCACTCGGGAGGGAGGGTCCCTCAGCCTGGACTATTCCCTCTTGTAGTCTGGGACCCCTTGGGAGATGTCCACCTGCTGGCTTAGGCCCATTTCCTGGGTGATCGGGCCTAAGCTGGCAGTCAGACATCCCTCTCACAGCCTGGGAGCCTTCAGGAGATGTTCACTTGCCAACGGGGAGCAGGCCTAAGCTGCAGTGAGACATCCTTAGTGCTGCTGAGGAGGCATGAGAGGCTCCCCCCACCACCACCACTGTACTGGCAGTTATCAGCCTGGCTTGTGGCTGAGCAGAGCTCCCCCTGTGGGAGTGCACTGACCACCAGGGGCAGCTCCTGCATTGAGTGTCTGCCCTCTGGTGGTCAGTGTGTATCATAGTGACCAGTCATTCCCAGTGGTTCTGCTGTTAGGGTCAATTTGCATATTACCCTTTTATTATATAGGATAGCTAAAAATTAGAACAACCCAAGTACCCATCAATTAAATGGATAAATAAAATGTGGTATATTCATATAATGGGACATAATATGGTAATCCTATCTAATAAAAGAATAATATGCAAATTAACTGTCACTCTGAGACAAAGATGGCCACGCCCATAGTCACAAGATGGTGGCGCCCAATCCCTTCACCCCAGACATATCCACTGCTGCCTGGCGCTTTGCACCGTGTGTGTCTGGTCAGTGGCAGGACCCCCGCCAGACTGTGTGTGCTCACCAAGCCCCCCGTGCACGAATTTCGTGCACTGGGCCCCTAGTCTAATCTAATAAAAGAGTAATATGCAAAGTGACCCTCACTCCATTATATCCACAAGCCATGCCCACAAGCCACGCCTACCAATCAGGAGCAAAAATGCAAATTAACTAAACTAAGATGGCGGCAGCCATGGACCTGCAGTTGCCCTGGGCAATGGAGGAAGCCAGGGCCCTGCAAACCCTGAGCTCTACTTGAGGCTACAAAGTTTCAGTTATAGAAGATAAACCCAGACACCTGCTGGGCTGGGACCTTGGGTTGCCAGAGGCAACCCAGCCTTTAAGTGGGGGATGGGTTGGGGGGAGGGAGCAACAAAGTTTCAATGATAGAAGTTAAATAAATCCCAGATAGCTGCTTCCAGCCAGGCACCCCACTAGGGACCCGAACCCTGAAGGGGCTGTGGGCAGCCTGAAATGGCCATCAGCCCCTCAGCTAGGCTGGCCAGGCACCCAGCATGTGGACATCCCCTGAGGGGTCCCAGACTGTGAGAGGGCACAGTCCAGGCTGAGGGACCCCCCCAAGTGCACAAATTTTGTTTGTTTATAAAAAGAAATGAAGTATTGACACATATGGACTAACCTTGAAAACATTGTGCTAAGTGAAATAAGCCAGTTTCAAAAGACCACATATTGTATAATTCCATTTGTATGAAATATCTGGAATAAATAAATCCATATAGATAGAAAGTAGAGTAGTGGTTGCCAGGGGCTCAGGAAATTGTGGGTAAATCAAGAGCGACTGATAATCTTTTTGGAGTAGTGAGAATGTTCTAAAATTGATTGTGGTAGTAGTTGCACAACTTTGTGAATATGCTGAAAACTATTGAATTATATACTTTAAATGGGTGAACTTTATGGTATATAAATTACATATCAATAAAGCTGTTGAAAGTAACTAATGGTTCCATTTGAAATATTTCCAAATATTTTTATTATGATGAACAGTAAAGGCAAGCAAAACACTATGAGTATTAGAGGTAATTGGCCAAAGGCTGCCAGTGAACCAACGTACTCTGGCTTGTAATGGCTACTCAAGACCACAGATAACACCACACAGGTTTTACCCCCACTCCCATTTCAGTGATGCTACTTTTTTAAAGTATGTTTTTATTGATTTTTAGAGAGAGAGGAAGGGAGAGTTATAGAGAGATAGAAAATTGATGAGAAAGAAGCATCGATTGGCTACTTCCTGCATGCCCTCTACTGGGGATCAGACTGCCACCTGGGCATGTGCCTTTGACTGGAAATTGAACCAGCAACTTCTTGGTGCATGGGTCCATGCTAATCACTGAGCCACACTGGCTGGGTGATGATGCTACTCTGAATACTGTGTAAATGCAAGTAAATTATAGAAAGAGGAATGTGTTCAAAGATAATTTTCAAAAAAGATTAAACCATAGTTCTCATACAGATATAAAGATGAACATATGTAAACGATTTTGTTTAGCTTATTCAGTGAGGAACCTAGGCAGATGTTATAACTGGCTCAAAAGGGAATTCAAAAAACAGACATTTATACAGAGTTGTGAAATAAAGAGTGAACCGGGATAAAATCAGATGACCTGGCTGCATGTGCTATAGGTAAGTGATGCTCAACAACAGAAGGGCTAAGAATCACGTGACCTAGAGGGGTATCCTGTGGACAACGCAGAGTTTTCTATTAACAAATACATTTTCTTTCTTTTTTCTCACCAAATGTTTGCCTTAAATAGATCATAATGTGCCTAGAGGGTTAGGGTAGAACTAGGGTGAGAAGGAATGAGGGCAGGAAGGAAAACATTCAGTAGTTTGTGCCCAGAGCTGTAGAGCTGACAGGAATGATGGAGGCATATACCAGAAGGAAGTGTTTTCATCCACTGTATAGAATATGTAATTGTTAGAGGTGTCTTAATTTCACAAAAAAGGAAATAAAGGAGTTACTAAAAATGTAAGCTACACGTGAGCAGGGAATTAACTTGTTCACCTCGTTGTGCTAGGTAGCACATTAAGGAGTAACAAATGTCCTACATGAAGAATCCAAGGAACGAATAAGTTGGGTTTTAAAAATTCATGTGTGGGTTGCTTGACACAGGTCACCTAGTCTTCTCACAGAAATGATGCTATGAATAGGGATTAGGTTCCTGGTTGGCTCATAGCACTTTAATTCTTAATGTAGCAGTAAGCGTAACAAGAGAGAGTGTAATATAGTATGAAAAATTAGGATTTTGGAATCAGACCTGAATTTGAGTAGTTGAGTAACCCTGGGCAAATTACTTAAGTTCTCTGAATCTCTACTGTAATATGGTAATTATAATGTCTACCCCAAAGTGATTGGTAGACATTAAATGAGATAATATAATATGAAAATCCTTCTCAAGGTGTTCCCTATCTTTTATATATCGACAAACCTCACCCATTTTCTGTTTTCTTAAAAAGAACTGAGTAACCAGGACTTAGTATTTTGTGACTATGCTTCATCAGCTACTTGTGTTGTAATATGGTAAGTGTGCCCTCAGGAGCAGTTTAAGTATATTGGGCTATTTCTTCTACACTGAATGGTCTAAGAGTGTTATTTTATTTATTTTTTT